>APFE030230896.1:24444-127692 GCA_000404065.3 Pinus taeda
CCCTGCCATGGTGATCAGTGACCAAAACCCTGAAGCAAAACCCTAGTTCAGATTAGCAGAGCCAAACCTCCCCCTTGGATCTAGCTTGTAAATGTATTTTTAAAATAGCTAAACATTTAAAAGATAAAAATGCCATCACAGCTATATAAAATGTATAAATCCAAACAAAAGAATGGCTAAATATCTACTTTGAAGCCACAAGGGATATCAAACTCTCATTTGAAGCCACAAATGATATTCACAGAAAATTTCTACAAAATTTGTCGACGTGCAAAGGCAATGAAGAACCCACTCTAAAAAGACACTTGTAATTAACCTTTGCTAGAAATCTTATAATATTAGTTAACATGGATGCCAATATGGACAAAGTTTTCGACTCCGCTTACATGCAACCCAAAAACATTTAAATCTATTCTTTCGATAATTTCAAATTTTAATTAATAATTATAAATAGTGTTTTAATTATAATTTTTTTTCTTTGAAATAACATAATATAACTCTAATGTTTGATAGAAAAACATAATATAACTCTAATGTTTAATAGATTTAAATATGTTTGTAAACAAATATTTAAATAATTTTGAAGCCAAACCTTTCACACAAAACCTCTACATGACAAAGAACTCGACATGTGGGGGTCGAGATTTTAATGCTGATAGACTAACAGCTGAACACGATATTGAAATAGAGATTGATTTGCGCTGAGATAAAAAATAATAATGGTAATTGTATATTATTAAATATCGATTGGAATGAATAATATAGTTTTAGTGCAGGTCTATGTTTTATTTTGATTAACGATATCAAATGTTTTTTGTCTTCATTAAGTCAAAATCTACATCTAGAAACTGTAAATGCCCATTGCGTGAACACAATGACCTAACAAAGATGGACAAGAGGTATTGTACACCATCTCCTTTTTGTAGGGATGTTTTTTTGGAGAGATACTTTGTGGAGAATTGAAAGTTTCATCCATTATAATCTACTACTTGTAATTTTTTTATTGAAACTTAAAAAAACATCGTAGAAGATCAAGAGCCAATATTTGTTATAAACATTATACTATCTATAAAATTCAGATAATGTAAATCATTTAGCTTTATCTTCCACTATTGCATGCAATCTTATTTATTAATTCTTATTTTCAATGACCATTTACATGTCACAATTGTTCCTCAATTTATGCTTTACGATGTTTCCTTTGCAACATCTGTGAAAATGCTAGTTAGGGACATTTTAAGATAGTAGTTGAATGTGTAGGAACACCTATAGAGATTATAATGATGGTTTGGTGACCAATGATTACATAAGTGGATCAAAGTGCACCTCACAATAGGATTTATAGGGTTTTTGTTCTGTACACACACCCACTAGCATAGATCCATTTTAACCTGTGATTAATCTAATCCCTAAGTGTAATCATTTCCTCAAGTTTTTTGCATTGTTAAAATGACTTGCATCTCAAAAAGATTTTATCCCACTTATTAAGATAACTTTGAGAAACTGTTATCCAAATTGCTCATCTTTTTTTTAATAATGTGTTTGACTCCACCCCTCTTTTCTTCATGTATTCAACCTATGAATTGAAAGCTCTCTAAATAACTCTATATAGAGAATGAAAAAGGCTTTGAATTAATAAACTATGGTTGGTTAGTTTTTTTTTTTTTGAATTTATATTGCATCTTTCTATGCTATCTTGTATAGAATGTGATTCTTTCTTTAAACTTCTGCATGGAAGAATAACCATCGTTCTTATTAGCAATCATACATGCATGCATGAAAACATATATGCATATTAGTTTTTAATTGGAAGTTAGGTTTGACATTGTAATATTTTATTAAAAAAAAATTAAGTGTGACTTGTCATTTCCACTTTCAAACACTGATAAAATTATACACTAGTATAAAAAGTTGCTACTATAGAGCCCAGCTTTTCAATCTATCTCCATGTTTAATAAATCCTAAGTTAATATGGATGTACTCTAATAAGTTCATCTCAAGTTGGATGGTTTCATATGTCCAAAATAGATTCGACTTTCTTTTATTCAAACATAAATTCATTTTACAGCCCCTATAAAAGAGATCGTAACATATATCTCTTATGTAATGTTCCCTTGTATCAATAAAAATAAAAATATCTTTACTCATTATTGAAAAATTAAAAAATCACACTAAATTTTTTTGTAACATCTATTTTCTATGTAATGTTCAATAACACAGGAAAAAAAAAATTACAAATATTTATTCTTCTCCCTTGATAAATTAAAAAGTTATATATATATAGAGTACTTCAAATACATTTCTCTGCTATGTGGTGAGTTTATCATTTTAATGAGAACGCTTTAATGAGACTGACATTTAGCAATAATCTGGCCGCTGTTTTTTTTTCAAATTTATGGTATTTTTTTAATGAGAAAAAGGAGAAAATGAGAAAATGTTTTTGATCTAATGGAGTTTGTCTCTGCTTCTGAAATAATTAGGGTTTCTCTCTGTGGAGGGAGGTAAAGTATACTGTGTTGCCTCCTCGGGACGGAGCAGTCTTTGCAACTTTTTAATTATAAATGAAAAATCTGTTTTTTCCATCTGGGAAAAAAATAATTCCTATGGATAATTCCTTCCATAGGAATTGATAAGGCGGCTTTGGTTTTGCTCTTTAATGATTTTTCTTCCACGGTTCCTTTTCTTTAAAATAGGAAAATTCCCAAGGCTCTCAGATTGCTTAAAATTGGGCAGTTTTGCCCATCTGTTTTACTTGGAATATTTTATTCCTACATGCAAAATTAATATATAATATGTTTTCTTCGTACTTAGATATTTTGTACATTCATATATATAATAATCCTAAAAACTATTATAATAATATTTCGTGGTTATGGATTATAATTAATAACAAGAATATTAATTATTATTTAATATTGTATATTTTTTTTAATTATATTTATATTTAATTTTTGGGAATAATTTGATTCTATATGTGAGGTTGGATAATCTCCTTTTTATTATTAAATATTATCCACGAAAAACAAATTTTAATTTTTTAAATTACCTAAAAATACAAATTTGTTTTAACTTAAGGTTACAATAAAGTTATATATATATAAAAATATTATATATATATATAAATTGATTCCAAACACCAAAATTCTAGAGGTCAGCGTTAGTGATGAGATTTGCTTTCATATTGTATGTACGAGACTTGCTTTCATATTGTATGTACGGTCTTACACTATGGGCATATGGGTGACATCTCTAGAGATTTGAATAAGGATGTGACTACTTGCAAATCGATTCTAAACACCAAAACTCTAAAGGTCGGAGTTGGTGATGGGACTTGCTTTCATATTGCTTGTATCCTCCTACACTAGGTATATATGGGTGACACATCCTGAGATTTGAACACATGTGGGATTACTTGCAAATCGATTCCAAACACCAAAACTCCAGAGGCTAGAGTTGGTGATGGGACTTGCTTTCATATTGCTTGTATCCTCCTACACTACAGGGATATGGGTAACACCTCCAGAGATTTGAACCCAGGTGGGACTAATTGTAAATCGATTCCAAACACCAAATTTCCAGAGGCCAGATTTAGTGGGATTACTTGCAAATCGATTCCAAACACCAAAACTCCAGAGGCTAGAGTTGGTGATGGGACTTGCTTTCATATTGCTTGTATCCTCCTACACTAAATGCATATGGGTAACGCCTCCAGAGATTTGAACCCGGGTGGGACTAATTGTAAATCGATTCCAAACACCAAAACTCCAAACGCTGGAGTTGGTGATGAGACTTGCTTTCATATTGCTTGTATCCTCCTACACTACGGCCGTATGGGTGACGCCTCCAGAGATTTGAACACGGGTGAGACTACTTGCAAATCGATTCCAAACACCAAAACTCCAGAGGCCGATGTTGGTGATGATACTTACTTTCATATTGCTTGTATCCTCTGACACTACGGGCATATGGGTGACACCTCTTGAGATTTGAACATGAGTGAGATTACTTGCAAATCGATTCCAAACACCAAAACTCTAGAGATCAGAGTTGGTGATGGGACTTGCTTTCATATTGTTTGTATCCTCCTACACTACGGGAGTATTGGTGATGCTTCTAGAGATTTGAACACAGGTGGGACTACTTGCAAATCGATTCCAAACACCAAAACTCTAGAGGCCAGAGTTGGTGATGGGACTTGCTTTCATATTACTTGTATTCTCCTACACTATTGGAGAAATGTATAATAATATATATAATAATTTTAGATACTACTATAATAATAATGGAAAATATATAATATCTTTTTATTTTATTTATTTTTTTTATAAATATTTGAATTTTAATTATTTTCGCCTTTTGGAAATTAATCTTCATCCCTTAATGGTCGATTCCCTTTAATTAAGCTCTCATTATTAAACATTTTATATTCTAGCGTTCAATTTACAATTTAATATTAAATTATTTGACTTTGGAACAAGATGCATTTGAGCTATTGAAACATGTTGATAGATCATATTTTTCATCTTTGTCTTAAGGATGAACCGCAGTCTTGGTTTGAAAAATAGACCAAAAATAGTGGTTATGTAATTAATTTGGAAAACATTCTCCAAAATTCAAGCTTTTATTTTCCTTTTATCATATCTCGTGATAATTTAAATTTAAATTTTAATATTAAATTATATCGTATAACTTATTTAATTAATTGAAATATATATATATATATATATATATACACTTTTAAAAAAATTTTACATATATATATATTAATATTAATATTTAATATATAGTATATATAATTATTAGGCTGAGATGATTAAACCAACCTAGATCCATCTTAACTCTAGATCTATCAAGCTTTGAGAGGGATCAAATCTCTCAAGTTTTGCACTCAAAAAAGAAGTTTGCACCTTGATAGATTTGATCCCTCTTGATTCTTGATAGATGTGGGGTTAACATGGATATATGTTAGTGTAATATTGTGTGCATCCCATATCAATAATATGTAGGAACTTGTTTAAGGTGTTGTTTATATAGTTGTTGATGCATCGTATAATGAATATGTAATGGTTTTTGTGAAGGAGAAAGATGTTGCAACATTTACTATCAAGGCAATGGATGCAACTACAACTCAAACAAGACCATGTATTTGATGCTTCTTATCAATCCCTATTCTTTGAACACACTTGTACCATTCTAGGAGAAGAAGATTGACAAGGCCATGGAAAGGATCTATATACCATAGGAAGCATTGTTGAAAATTATTAAGTCAAGATTTTGAACTTTTTTTATGCACCTACCATTTTGTTTTCTTTTTTTTGGTGATTTAGTGGTAGAAATCAGTAACTAGAACATATAATCATTGCTGCTATGAAATATACACAGTTCTATTACCAAGGAAACCACCCCTTCCCCCCAACTTGATATGATAACATGTTAACCATACCAAGGAAGGTTAGTTAGGATTTGAGTCAAGGGTGAGAAACATCATCACTGCGAATCCCAACCACTTGGGTCACCACTAATGGGCTTCCTTCCCAACCATTTGAATACATTGCAAATATTGTTTTAAATATTTTAATGCATCTATTTTATTTCCTTATGTGTACCAAGTATAATAGCTTTTTGTTGGAATAAGTTCGCTAAAGATGTGAGATGAGTGTTTTAATGTTCTTAGTATGTTTAGAGTTAATAATTAACTTATATCTTGTAAAACGTGGTGGTTGATATAGTCACCATTCTAAATGTAAATTTAAACAAATGAGAACTTCTAAAGCTACCATTAAGTAGCCACTAACAATCCCCAAAATATATATTTATAATTACATAGAACAAATATTCTTGAGCTTGAAAATGAGGACCATCATTCAAAGATATCAACAACCTTATAGAAATCTCGAAAAAATATTTCTTTATATGTCACCTTCGGGCTTAGTAAAGAAGGCAAGGTACCTTGATTTGGTGATCTTGTGTTTTGTGAATGCATGGTAGTTCCTTGTCAAGGAAACACAACTTTCCATTAAGTGGTGATCCAACCTCATGTATTCACTACACTATCTAAATAGTAAATCCACCCATAGTTAGTTTGTTTGATACATATTTATTGATAACAATCTTTAGTAGTTACTATGGTGAATTTAGAAAAGTAATGTCTCATTTCTATGTTAGATCAATAATGTTGCGAATAATTGTAAGATGTGGAGTAATTGCATCGAGAGGGAGAAATGAGGCACATTTGCAGTTATTAATGTCAAAAGAAGTAAGGTACATTCTATAGTCCACTTCTATGGGCCATGTGGGATAGGGGTGGTCCTTCAATTGTTTATGTTAATGTGTGGCATTTGTGTAATAATACATTGAATCTAAATAATGAATTTAGTGCATTGGATTTGGTGGCATTGGAGAAGTCAACCCCCATATTTTCAAACTTTTCTTACTATCTTGCTTGCTCCTTGTCATAAATATATTTTGGTACTATTTTAAGTTTATTCAATGAATAATGTATGAGATGATAGGACTAAACAATGATAAAGGAATGGAGGAGATGATTATCTTAATGAGGAGGTTCGATGTCTTCAATTTTAGCCACAATTATCTCTTAACTTCATTTTGTTCTTAATTTTCTTATAAGAAAAGCTTTCCCATGTACTAATTTTCCATCTCTGACGTGACTGGAATTCCCAAATAGTTGAATGGGGAGGTGTTATCACCTATATGAATTTCCAAGATTTGGGTTATTCTAGTAAATTGCCTTCTTGGGGTGTTGATGGATATCATTCTATCCTTTGCTTTGTTGATGTTTCCTCCTAGAGTAAATGAAAAGATTTTCAAAAATTATTTTTAACATATCTTCTCTAGTAATAAATGCACATGTTAAGAGAGTGTTACCGTCAACAATTTTATAATAATTAAGAGCCTTTGTTTAGAACTTCCATACATCAAATTTCTCTGCATATTCTTGTATCAACTAGGCATATTTTGAAATGAATGTGCCATTAGAATATAGGCCTAGGTCAACAATGAACAACCTTGATTCAAACCTCTTGAAGTGATAAACAAGATTGTATGTCTTCCATCAATAAAGACACTACTCTATGGATTTCCTATATAAATCTATAAAACAATTAATCCAATTCTTTGGGAAACTGAATTTCCTTAGGATTTGGAAAATAAAAGTAAATTGCACTACATGAAATTTATTTTCTATATCAAGCTTGATGACCATGTATTTTCCCTTTTTCATTTTTCCACTATGTGTTGCTTCATGAGCAAGCAAGATGGTTTCACAATTTATTACTCCTTTGAGATTGGATTTTTGATAAACCTTTTTGATATTTCTGTGAATAACTGCGACATTATGTTATAATAATAATTTCAAAGAGAGATGGGTATCAGATTTTAGAATGAACTATAATTATATTTCTAGAGAATTAAAGGTTGGAAGGTCAAATTAATACTTAACATGGTTTCCAACTTCCTCAATGAGCTTGAGTACTACTATCTTGATTATGTCCACAACTTGATAAAAATGCATTGAAAGCTGTAAATACCTAGAGCTTTGTCTTTCTTGATATAGAATACCATTTTCTTAGTTCAAGAAGGGTTATTGAGTACTAGAGGTGATCCAAGATCTTTTACTTACAAATGCATCAAAATTACATATAATAGAGTTAGTTAATCATGGAACTTAAAAGCACATAGACAATGTGGAAATAATTAGAAGAACACAAAAAAACCATGACACAATAATTTGATTACGGAGTGCGTCTAGTTTGGACTACGTCTTTGGGCCCTGCTCAATAGTGGGGAGGCCTTCTTTTTATTGGTGGCATAAAAGAGCTAAAAGTATAACAACAAGAAATTACAACCCTTATACCTCCAAGCTGATAGATTGGCAGAGAATAGAGAGCCCAACTTTGAAAACAAACAAAACCATTGAACTCTTGGCAAAAAATAGTGCAAAAACACCTATCCAACCTCCCGATTTGGATAATCGGGTTTTCTGCAACCTTCTCGAAACCTCCCTGCTGCTCAAGGCGAGGTTTCGGCCTGCTACCAGGGGTTAGGGTTTGTTGTATACAATAGAATTTGAGTTTCGTCTAGTACTCCCCACCTTTCTCTGACACTACAATCATATATATAAGATCATGGTGGCATCCCTCAAAATCGGGGCAATTCCAACATAATACTCAAGGTTAGTAAGGGGAAGGATTCATGGAAACAACCCTTCCATAATAGAATAGCCAATGTCTAATAAAGCAACCCATTAAAACAGTGCATGAGTCTTGGCGACAAGTTTATTGGTGTTTCCAACTTATCGGCAGACAATCTAAGCCCGAACATAGGCATCTCATGATAACTACAGATTCGACAATAGTATTCACCATGTGCCATAATGTTTCGCATCTGACACTCCCATCGCATTATCGCAATTTGCGTGAAACCCTTGGTGCACTAGTTAGCACTCTGCAGCATCTTTAGACCCATCAGGTTTATTAATCATGATATATAGTATATCGAGTCCGGGCTCCTTATCGTAGTATCGCAATCGGCATCCACTGCGAAATCGAAATCAGCACCTTCCCCCCGAACCACACCACAAGCACCAGCTCTTTTGTGCTATTGTGATATGCGATGTATATTGCATCACATCTAAGTCCTGTCGGGGTTGATTCGTAACTCCTTTGGCCTGCGATATGCAATATCACAATCGCAGACAGGAACTCCAAGGGCCGATTCTTCCTAAAGCGCTCCTCCTTTTCACTAATATGTGATATGTGGGATCTAGTGGTATCCTTCCACGTGGTGCTCCCTTATTCACTGAAACTATGCCATGTCATCTTCTCCCTGTTACCTGGACAAGTCAAACTCAAACTTTGACTTGCTCTAACTTTGTCATCTGGACTCGGATTTGAGTGTCATTCAAACCGTTGGAATCAGGATGATGAGCACTTCAATCCAATGCTAAGCTTATCCATATTCCGCCACTTTGATTTTTGAGCCTTTTGTCATGCCACTAGTACTTTTCTAAAGATCCACCTGGATCAAGAGGACATCAATATTCTCTCTCTATAGGAGATTAGGAATAAAACTCAGCATGTCATTTTGTACCCTTTTTCCTCAAACCTCTTCTTTAAATGTTTTAAAATGAAGATACATCTCTTTTTTAGTTTACCCATAACTTGAGAATATTTCCCTATTTTCTTGATGTAGAAATTCTATACACAAATCTACCTCTATGAGACCATGTAGAAAATATATGTAGGTTAACCCAATAATGCAATATAAATCAAAGCAAAATACTATAATCTACTTCTACTATAAATTTGCGGAAGCTTAAAGATCAAGCTGAACAATATAACCAGAAGAAGAAGAATCAATGGAAAATACACATGAAAATACTTTGGGGAAAGCCTCAACTAAAAAACCCCACTATTTGTATTATCATACAAGGTGGAAATACATAGGAATCATACAAAGCCTTAGCTCTCACAGCTAACCAGCTCTCAATACAATCCTCACAGATGCTCACAGGAAATCTAGGCTTCTCACAAGCCTTCTCCTCTACCCTCCAAGCCTCCTATTTCCTTGCGTAGTTTCCCCTGGGCAATCCTCCTGTTACCAAGTAGAAGACTCTCAACCAAGTGGAACACTGATCCTCCAAAACTGCACAATCCTCCAAGGAACCTTCCCTTGACTGCATGCATTGGTTTCCTTTATAGGAAAACAAAGGAAACTGATAGTACATTGTCCTTGACATTTAACTCAACTGGGTCTTTCTGAGAATAGACATGCATGAGTTTCTGAAAAGAGAATCTTCAGTTAACTGAGTAGCACTAGTTGGATGCAGGCATGTATCAACTGACTGATAACTCTCTATTAGTTCCTCAAATAGTTTGGAACTAATTTAACTAGACTTAACTCAGTAAACTGAGTTAACTAATTACAACTCAAATATAACTCAATCGTATCTCCTTAATTCAAGGGATAACTTCCTTAATTTAAGGGATAACTCTTGCATGACTTCAGAAAGACTTCTAACTTGAATTTCTCCAACTAATTAATTCAAACTGAATTAATTAATCTTTTCCAAGTTGCTGTTAAGACTAAATTCGAAATTCACAATTTAATTCAAGGACAAATTATATTGGAATATTTTGGATTCTATTTTTTATCATTTCTTGTTGCTATTTTCAACACTTGACCATCTCCTTTAAAACCTCCCATGGTTTGACTTTTTACAAGTATTTTTTTATTATGTTACTTGTTTGTAGTCAAATCATTCAATATTTTAGCCTCCAATAATTATCTTCCTTTATTTTAACTTGGAATAGTTTCTTGCCTCATATTTCCTCTTGATTTTTTAATTTGTAATTCAATGATATTTGCAGAACCCCAACAAATAGAATAAAAGTACTCAGGCACTGGGAAAACAAAATATAGCGAGTATGTGACTATAATATGAGATTGTTGGAATGGTAAACTTATTTGTATTACTATATACAAATTACAAATTTGTAGCAAATTATCATAGTTGATTATGTTTAATAAAAAATAATAAAGTGGGTTGGTGATTAATTTGATTAAGTCACCCAAAAGTGATCAGGATAAAGTAAAAAATAAAAATGAAAAATGTATTACATGTACATTAGACTAAGTGTCTCAAGAAACTTTAGTGATTCCAACAAGCTCAAGAGCCTTAAAAACCCTGAGAGAGAGAGAGAGAGAGAGAGAGAGAGAGAGAGAGAGAGAGATCATGTACACAAGAATTTCAAGAGAGAAAAGTGCACTTCTCTTGGTCACGTCTAACACAAGAATGAACAAGAATGAGTTATTAATGAATTATGAGTGAAGGAATATTTCCTTCCTCTATATATATAAGAGGTAATTGAGGCTAAATGTGGGTTAATGCCCTTACATGCAACTTATAATAACACATGTAGGGTCATAGATGTGGAGTACTACACTTTAAGGCTACACATGTTAGGCTTCAAGATGATGAGTCCACATGCAAGGGTGTTCCATGAGGTGTGTCTAGTTGTCATCCTATGATCCTCCCAATACTCCAAAAACCATCCTAAGCCATGTACTCCATGAGGTGTGTCTAGTTGTCATCCTGCAATCCTCCCAATACTCCAAAAACCATCCTAAGACAATGTTGCAACCCATGCATATGTTGAAAAATGTAACTAATGTCAGTCTTCATAATTATATTTGAAATGTATTTGTCAAAAGAAAGAAAAATAAATTTTATTATTAAATAAACTGACTTATTAAAGCATGGGTTTCATGCTTGGGTCAATTGTTTTAAGTTCAAGGTCTCCATTGAAGACTTCTAGGGTTTATGTTAAGTGTCTTTTTCCATCTCACAATTTAAACAACCCTTCTTGGGAATTATTTTTCAAGAAAGAAAATTATTTTAATTTAAATTAGGTCAAATAGGCCTCCTCCACCAAGTTGGCCTACAGGAAGGACAAGTCATCCTCAATAGAAGAATTTGATCACCTAAGAAGACTATATATCAGCAACAACTCAGCTCATTTGGAGGACATCTCACGCAAGTTCGAATTGAAGTAGTTGGGAAGTAGAAAAGGTGTGAAGTTCAAGAAGGAAGTTGTAATCAAAATTTTTGGGTGTCTCTCTCTCCCATGTGCAACGAAATTATGAAGTTGCATCAAGGTCGAAGTTATGAAGCTGCTACATCAAGGTCGAAGTTGTGAAGTTGGAGCCGCATCAAGGTCGAAGTTGTAAATCTCCTGCATCAAGGTCAAATATGTGAAGTTGTTGTATCAAGGTCGAAGCTGCATCAAGATCAAATTTATGAATATTCTAGGTTAAATCTATTGAAATTGCTAGATTGCAATTGCAATCCTGAAGTTGGGTCAAAGTTCTGTTGTTGAGAAACTGAAATTTCTGGATTGTTGATGGGTTGAAGTTTTTGGATAAGAAGAGACTACTAAATCATATTGGAAGGTTGACTTGGTGGAGGAGGAAGGTATGTTGGTCTAGGATCTTGGTCTATCTCATTTGTATTACTAAAGGAACATTTCTTAACTGGGTTTTCCCCTATATAGGGGTATTTCCATGGCTATGTGCCTACATTTGGTATCCTTGATCTTCGTGTTTTGGTTTTGATAATTGCTTGATGAACTACGATAAAATAAGAATATAATAAAAACATTAATAGCTCAAAGAAATCAAAATAATTATCAGCAAGAGAAAATTATTTTTCCTTTTTTATTTTCTAACATGGTATCAGAGCTAAGGTGAAGAAGAAGAAAAAGGTAGCTTGAAGGCCTATTGAAATAAAAAGGAGATTGAAGGAAGATCATTAAAGGGATCATATAAGGGGACAAGCCTACTATTGAAAAGAACTATGTCTAACTCAATGAAGGGAGAAAAAAAACTAGAAGGAGCCTCCAACTACATGGCATGGAAAGAGAGGATAGATATCACCCTCGAGAAGAATAAAGTTTTGGATTTAGTTCATGGAAAATTCAAGAAGCCTACATATGAATCAAGTGAAGCAGAGAAAGAAAAGTTCAGAGAAACCAAAATATTGGCCATAGACCTAATAGTGGATGGAGTAAAGGACAACCTCATTCCATATTATCCAACATAGATTCTGCTCAAGAAATGTATGAGGCTCTATCCAAATTATTCACAATCAAGAACATTGGTCAAATTGCAAGCCTTAAGAATGAATTAAGAACTATTAACATGGCGAAGGATGATAATGTGGCATAATTCTTTATAAGGATATCCAGAATCATAAATGAACTTCAGGCAATAGATGAAATTGTACCAGAAAAATAGCTCATGATTATTTCCCTTCTAGGACTACGAACATCATGGAGTACCTTTGCATCAAGAATCAATAGTTTGAAGGTTACTCCAACATTCGAACAAATGTGGAATGCATGTATTCAAGAATAAGCGAAAATATCATTAGTAAGAAACAATAAGGAGGATGAAGAGGAGAACATCTCAAATGTTTATTCCACTCATCACAAGAAAAATGGAACCTTAAAGAAGTACAAAGGACCAAAGAAGAAAGTATACCTATAAAAGATCGAATGTTACAATTGTCACGGGATAGGTCTCTACAAAAGTCATTGTCCAGAGAGTGAAATGAATAAGAAGAGAGATAGGGATCAAACAATTATTGTCAATGAAACTCCACCAAAGAAGGACAAGATGGAAGAATTCGAAGTCATAGAATTATTTTCAAGTGACTCTTATGGACTCTATCCCTTACATATCCTTCTATTCTAAGTTTTGAATTGTTTACCTTTATGTTTTGATTTATGGAACTTGTAGGTCTAACATTTCTTGTTAGAGTACCTTTTATTTTTAGTTGTAGGTGTACCTCAAGATTGGATCAAGAGGGAGCCTCCACCAATTTACCAAAAGATAAGTATTTTTTCTTTGTTTGATCTTTTCATGTTTGGTTTCTCACATCAAAACTTGTTGGAATTATATGCTAATAACCTTTTATATTTTCCATGTTAGGAAAGCTTGTTGAATACTCAAGGGTTATGGAGGAGACTTCAAAGGATAGACTTGAAGCATGGAAGAAGTTATTCCCTTTGAGAATTAATATCATACAAGGTTTGTTACGGAACAACTCGAGGTATGTCTTAAACTATAAGCTTTGTTATAAAGTTCTCTTCATGCAAAAAAATATAGTTATTCTTTCTTTTAAAATTTGTTTTATAGTACTAACATCGTTATGTATAGGGTTTTGAATAACAAAGATTCTTGTTAGGGTGATTAATAATTATATTGAATCTACCCTCATTGTATTATCATTCTTGTGGAACCCTAAGAAGGTTCACTATAAAACCCTAACCTAAGGGTATGTTGATATGGAAACCATAGTTTACTTAGGGTTGTTGATGAAACATATAATTTTTTACATATAAAATTATATATATCATTATTAGGCCGAGAGGATTAAACCAACCAAGATCCATCTTAAATTTGGATCTATCAAGCTTCGAGAGGGATCAAATATTTCAAGTTTTGCACTACAAAAATAAGTTTTTACCTTGAGAGATTTGATCTCTCTTGATTCCCGATAGATCTGGAGTTAATATGGCATAGGCTAATGTAATATTTTGTGCATCCCATATCAATAATATGTAAGAAATTGTTTATATAGTTTTTTATGCATCATATAATGAACATGTAATGGTTTTTGTGAAGGAGAAGGATGTTGCAACATTTACTATCAAGGCAATGGATGCAACTAGAACTCATACAAGACCATGTATTTGATGCTTCTTGTCAACCCATATTCTTTGAATACACTTGTAGAATTCTAGGAGAAGAAGATTGACAAGGCTATGGAAAGGATCTATATATCATAGGAAGCATTGTTTAAAAAAATTAATAAGTCAAGATTTTGAACCTTTTTTGTGCACCTACCATTTTATTTTCCTTTTTTTGGTGATTCAATGGCAGAAATTGGTAACTAGAACATATAATCATTTCTACTACCAAATATACATAATGCTATTGCAAAGGAAACCACCCCCTCCCCCCAACTTGATATGAAATTTGTAAACCATACCAGGGAAGGTTAGCTAGGATTTTTGTCGAGGGTGGTAAACATCATCATTGTGAGTCTCAACCACTTGGGCTACCACTAATAGGCTTCCCCCCCCCTACTATTTGACTGCATTGTAAATATACTTTTAAACATTTTAATGCATATATTTAATTACCTTATGTGTACCAAGTATAGTTATTTTTGGTTGGAAAAAGTTCGCTAAAGATGTGCGATGAGTGTTTTAATGTTCTTGGTATGTTTAGAGTGAGTAATTAACTTGGATCTTGTAAAATGTTGTGGTTGATATAGTCACCATTCTAAACGTAAATTTAAAAAAATGAGAACTCCGAAAGCTACCATTAAGTAGCCACTAACAATCCCCAAATTATATATTTATAATTATAGTGAACAAATATTCTTGAGCATGAAAATGAGGACCATCATTCAAAGATATCAACAACCTTTTAGAAATCTAAAAAAAAAAAAACTTTCTATGTCACCTTCTAGCTTAGTAAAGAAGGCAATCTACCTTGATTCAGTAATATTGTGTTTTGTTAATGCATGGTAGTTCCTTGTCAAGGAAACACAACTTCCCATTAAGGGGTGATCCATCCTTGCTTATTCACTAGACTATCCAAATAGTCAGTCCACCCATAGTCAATTTGGTTGATACTTATTTATTGACAATAATCTTTAGTAGTTTCTATCGTAAACTTAGAAAATTAATGTCCCATTTCTATGTTAGACCAATAATGTTGCAAATAATTTTAATTTCTAGATTAATTGCATCAAGGGAGAAGTGAGGTGCATTTGTAGTATATGTTAAAAGAAGTAAGGTTCATTTTATAGTCCACTTCTGTGGGTCCTGTGGGATATGGGTGGTCCACCACTCTTTATGTTAATGTGTTGCATTTGTGTAATAATACATTGAATCTACATAATGCACTCAATGCATTGGCTTTGGTGGAATTGGAGAATTGATCCCCCATATTTTCAAACTTTTCTTACTATTTTGCTTGCTTCTTGTCATAAATATATTTTGGTACTATTTTAAATTTATTCAATGAACACTGTATGAGATGATAAGACAGAACAATGATAAAGGATTGGAGGAGGATTGTGTTAATGAGGTGGGTCATTGTCTTCAATTTTAGCTACAATGATCTCTTAACTTCATTTTCTTCTTAATTTTCTTATAAGAAAAAGTTTCTGATGTATTAATTGTCGAGTTCTGAAGTGACTGGAATTCCCATATAGGTGAATGGGGAGGTGTTATCACCTATATGAATTTCCAAGATTTGGGCTATTCTAGTAAATTTCATTTTTGGGGTGTTGATGGATATCATTCTATTCTTTGCTTTGTTGATGTTTCCTCCTAAAGTAAATGAAAAAAATTTCAAAATTTATTTTTAACATATCTTCTCTAGTGATAAATGCACATGTTAAGAGAATGTTACCTTCGACAATTAGATAATGATTAAGAGCCTTTGTTTAGAACTTCCATACATCAAACTTCTCCCCATATTCTTGTATCATCTAGGCATCTTTTGAAATGATTGTGCCATTAGAATGTAGGCCTAGGTCAACAATGAACAACCTTGATTCAAACCTCTTGAAGTGATAAACAATATTGTATGTCTTCCATCAATCAAGACACTTCTATAGGGATTTATTATATAAATATCTAAAAAAAAAATCTAATTCTTTGGGAAACTAAATTTCCTTAGGATTTGGAAAATAAAAGTAAATTGAACTATGTGAAATTTGTTTTCTATATCAATCTTGATGACCATGTCTTTTCCATTTTTCATTTTTCCACTATGTTTCAAAATGGTTTCAAAATATCTTTTTTGAATGAACCCTCCTTGCTCCTTTGAGATTAGATTTGCGATAAACCTTTTTAATATTTTAGCCAATAGTTGTGACATTATATTATAATAATAGTTACAAAGAGAGATGGATATGAGATTTTAGAATGAACTATAATTATATTTCTAGAGAATTAAAGGTTGGAAGGTCAAATTAATACCCTTGTCCAACTTACCATTGTTTCCAACTTCCTCAATGAGTTTGAGTACTACTATTTTGATTATGTCCCAAACAACTTGATAAAAATTCATTGAAATCTATAAAGACCTAGAGCTTTTTCTTTCTTGATACAGATACCACTTCCTTAGTTCAAGAAAGGTTATTGACTGTTATAGACATATTTGGGCACTTCAACCCCAAACTTATATGTTGATAAACTAGGGCTCATCAACCCTTAAAATAGTTGTTTCATACCCTAAAAGAACATGATCAACTGATTACATCATTCCCCAAAAGTTCCACCTGAGAAACCATCTAGAAATGGACTAAACTGAACCATACTGACTGCTACACTAGCCAGGTGCGATGCATACTGAGTGGTACACTGCTCAGGTGTGATGCATACTAATTAGGCCTTCTATAGGGTGTGATGGGCGAGGATGGACAAATGTCCGAGACAGTTTGCTACGTGGTTGCTCATGAAATCTTCCAGAAACTTCTCCTATGACACTTGCCTCTCTAAATTCGCCTAGGGATGAGTAAGAGATCCAAGAAATATCCAAGTGGAACCAATTGTAACAAGTGGAATGACACTAATCAAAACCCCAGAGATGACTCACACCCTTGTACACATCTATAAATGGATCCCTCATCTAAGAGATCTAGAGGCTGGAATATTTTGAATTGCAAGGAAGTGCTGATAATTTGTAATTGAGGAAAGAGCATTGTATTGTTGGTGTGATCTTGCTATTTCATGAGGTGAAGAGGGATTGGTGTTGGGTGGATGATGCCGGATCAGACAACTTGGTTGTAGTTCTCCCTTCTATTTAATAAATTTCTTCAAGTTTTCTTCCATATGATTGTGCAATTGTGAATGTTATCATTTGTGAATGTTTTCATTTGTTCATTATATATCTGATTCTATAATGTTTATGTTGTAATAGATCAAGAAGATTTGACGGTTCTTTGTTACTGTGTTTCTGCAGGTACTCTCCAAGTGGGTTAAGTATGAGGAGGAGTTGCAAGCTCTGTCAAGGGGGAGAGAGATCAAGCAAGGGATTAAGCGGAAGTTCCAGGTTGGTTCCATTGTATTTCTCTTATCTGTTACACATAGAAGAAATCATTGAATCGCTTCAAACTGTTGTTTCTAGGGTAACTGCCAAACCTAGAGGGCTATTCGTTCGACAAGACACTAGTTTTCCCAGAAACAAGGACGTCAATATTCTCTCTATTGGAGATTAGGAATAAAATTCAACATGTAATTTTGTACCCTTTTTCCTCAAACATCTTCTTTAAATGTTTTAAAGTGAAGATATGGATTTTTTTTAGTTTACCCATAACTTGAGAATCTTTCCCTATTTTCTTGACCGTCTCCTTTAAAACCTCCCATGGTTTGACTTTTTACAAGTATTTTGTGATTCTATTACTTTCTTGTAGTCAAATCATTCAATATTTTAGCCTCGAATAATTATCTTCCTTTATTTGAACTTGGAATAGTTTCTTGCCTCATCTTTCCTCTCAATTTTTTCATTTGTTATTCAATGATATGTGCACAACCCCAACAAATAGAATAAAAGTACTCATGCACTAGGAAAACACAAGATAATGAGTATGTGAGTATAAGATGAGATTGTTGGAATGTTAAAATTATTTGTATTACTATATGCAAAGTACAAATTTGTAGCAAATGATCATAGTTGATTATGTTTAATAAAAAATAATAAAGTGGTTTAATGATCAATTTTATTAAGTAAGCCAAAAATGATAAGGATAAAGTACAAAATAGAAAATGAAAAATTTATTATATATACATTAGACTAAGTGGCTCAAGAAACCTTAGAGATTCCAACATGCTTAAGAAACCTTAATGATTCCACAAAAGAGAGAGAGAGAGAGAGAGAGAGAGAGAGATCATGTACATAGGAATTTTAGGATAGAGAAGTGCACTTCTCATGGTTACATCTCTAACACAAGAATGAACAATAATAAGTTATGGATTAATTATGAGTGGGCTAAATCTGGGCTAATTACCTTACATGCAAATTATACTAACACATGTAGGTTCACACATGTGGAGTACTAAACTTTAAGGCTACACATGTCAAGCTCCAACAATCCTCCTAAGCCATGTACTCCACTAGGCCCACTCTCCCTACATGAACATTGTTTCAACCCATGAATCTTCAAGCCAACTCCAAGTATCCATGTAAGAATCCAAGATAAATTATGTTGTCTAGAGCCCGTTTCTCTCCTTTGAGATGTAGAACACTCCTCCTCTAGACTAGGGTGCTCTCCAAGCAAGCAACCATCTCCATGTAGCCATATTGTAGAATGTCCCCAATTTTTCTAGGAGATATCCAATTTCTTAGAGAGTATTATCACACAAGCCATTAGGGGAATTTTGAGGTCTAAAATGGGCCTCCTAAGGAAATTCTAAAATAATAGTGGAAATAATAAAATAATATTACATTACATCATCAAATTTTACAGTGAAAAGAGAACCAACTATTTTTTCAACACGTATTTTCAACTTATCTCCCTATGGGTTTACTCAAATTTTGAGCGGAAACACTTTTGGATGTAGGATTTGATTCCTCATCTAAGGAATACCCATGTTGCATACTTTCGATGGACCCTACTACATGAAAAATGAGAAATATATGAAAAATGTGATTGCAATCACGTTTTTTTCATGTATTTCTCATTTTCCGTGTCGTATTTTCCATCAAAATTATGCAACATGCATACTCCTTGGATGAGGAATAAAATTTTGCATCCAACGAATACTCCCACTCGAAATTTGAGTAAAACCTTAGGGATATAAGTTGAAAATACGATTTCGAAAAATAATTTTATTATTTTTTAATCTTTTTACTTTTTTACGCAAAAAATGGTGAATCATCCCCCATGGTTGAAATTGTCATCTTGAGTCCTATTGGCTCTTATAAAGTTTATTTTGGTTGTACATTTTTCTTAGGAGGCCCATTTTAGACCCCAAAATTCCCCTAATGAACCACTAAATAAGCCATCTCCATTATGAAATTCCACCATGGGAAATCTCCCATGTGCAAATCCATCATGGACCATGTAAGGGTTGAGCATTGATCCGGGTCTGGGTGTGACAAAAGACCCTTCCAAGGCCTTTCACTTTTGTTATGTGTTAAATTTCATTTTTAAAAGAACATAAATGAATACATATGCATGTTGTAAATAAGAGGAACATGACAATCATCAGCAAGATAAAATAACAAGACGTTGATAACGGAGTTCATCGAGGAGGGGCTATGTCTTCGAGCCTCGGTGTCAAGATGGTGTAGGTGCTGCATTAAGTGTTGTCAATAGGGATGATGTACATAAGAGGTGATGTCGCTATCATACAAGGAAAATTACCTCACGTAGGAGTGGCTCCAAGAGATGTTCCACTATAGGAACTCTCAGTCAAAAAGACTCCTATCAGTATGACATAAACGCATGCATGATGATAATGAGCATCCCACCAACATGGCATAAAGGGGATCTCAATGCAAACATACATGGCAACACACGAGTATCCCATCAACATAATGACAAAGGGATCTCAAACAAAACATGACCAATCATGCCAACAAGTACATCCCACAAATGATTTCATATCACATCAAGTAGGAATCATGAAAATAAGTCAGAAAACAAGATCCCACATCAAACATCAAATAGGGATCTGTGAATCACAATGCATAGCAAAAATAAGTACATGAACATACTACATATACCTCACATCTAGGGCCATCTGAAGAAAAGGATGTCAAATTGTTGAAGCTGGCTTTATTGTCAATCTCGTGGCATTGAATTGCAGGGAATGACTGCTCGCACATGAATGCTAACACCTGCACTCCACTTTGAAAAATGAAATGAGAAAATGGAAAATCTGAGTACACCATCAAATTTGTGGTGTCGAATAGTGCAAAATTGACTGTCAAATTTTTGAATTCTGAGAAAGTGGAAATCTAGGGCTTAAGGAATCTTTTAGATTCCCCCTAGATTCCTCAAAGATTCCCTCCTCTGGGTCCTCTGCAAATCTACTGATCAAATAAGGAAGCTGGCTGCGCCATCGGGTTCGTGTCACTGAGAGGTGTAATATCGACATAAAGTTTTTCCAATTTGGACATTGCAAAAATTTCACCCTCCTGAGAATTTTGCTCAATCATTGTTCCACCTACAAATAAATTAGTTAAAAAAAATCTTGCCTCGATTTTTGTGTGCTCTCTTGGTTCCTCCATGCCTTGGGCACACTAACGAAATGGGTGTTTATATAAATTTCTGGGCAGAGATTTCCAAAGAAGCCATTGGCACGTTGGTAAGTTTAGGAATTCGTTGAGGAGGGGTCGAGTGGTCAAACCCTGCCCCTCCCATTTTTAATACAATTAGTTTTGATTTTTTAATTGTGGGGCAACGTTGTTGGAGGGCATGTTTGTTTATTGGTTGGGCGTTTTAATAGGTGCGATGTTTGGAGGTGGCGGTATATGGAGTTCGGTTGCATGTGAAGGTGCCCGCGAGGCGGGCTGGTCGGGCGGGTTTAAGCCCCAACACCCTCAGTCAATACATGGCATATGGTACTGTTTGGTGGGGTGTGGGCTGATTCCACCAAATTTGGCCCGCCCACTGCCCTTACATAATATGGTAATGTGTTTGTTGGAGGGTTGGAGGCCTCGGCGAGGTAATGGTCGCCGAGCCATATTAAATTAATATTTTTTTATGTGATGGTTGGGGGTCGGCGAGGGTCATGGCCCGTCGACCCAAAATTATTTAAATTTTTTTTTGGGTCCCGGTGGGGGTGGAGGGGGTCATGGCCCACCACCCTTTTTAATATATATACTTTTTGTTATATTTAACAACCATAACCATTTTTGAAAATTCAAAAAATGACCGAAGGATTCAAATTAAACAGGCCACAAATTCACCTAGAATCTGGCTGGAGTTGGCCAGATTCTGTCCACCAGAAAACTTCCAAATTGTGTGTCCATTAAGCCTGCTCAGTCAGCAAAAGTCAACCAAAACTTTGACTAGCTCGTTCTCCCTCATACGAGCTCGGATTGACGAACCGTTCACACCCTTGCAATCAGGATGACAAGATCTATGCTCTGGTCCTAGTTCGAAAGCAGTCTGATCACTTTGATTTTTGAGCTTCCAAAAGCCCTCTTTGTCCTGTGTGTCTCTGGAGCCACCTGGATCAATACTCCCTACTAAGGAGCTTTTGGTCCTCCAAAATCATAAAAAATAATCTACAACTTCTTTGTACCTTGTCAGCATCACAAACGTGTGGAAAGGCCTCACTTACATCTCCTTCACCTTTGTTCTTTGGAGCCTTAAGCAGTGAGCTGACACATGCAGCCTTTGCAACCTGTAGTACATTGTTTTGAAAATTACATGCTTGAATTTCATGACCAACTAATGACCCAAGCACCCCATACTTGCAACGAGTTTATAACACATACTCGGTGGTCAAGTTTACATCAAGATGGACGCAATACCCCAACTACGAAAACAAGGCCAACATATCATTGTTGCTTTAAGAAGTGATGGAAAACACTTCATCACTACAACACATGATTTACAAATATAAGGCCAAACACTATTGTTTCTTTGACAAGTGATGGAAACAAGACATCACTTTCACAGTCTAAAATGCAACTCAAAATAACACCAGACATCATTGTTATTGAACAAGTGATGGAAAACACATCATCACTTTTACATTTTAAAATGCAAGAAATGATTTACAAAAGCATGACCATGACAAGCTAACATATCTAGAAATCATTTTTCACTTATCGCTGTGAATGGGTCATCCCCTTGTGGTGGTTTTGCTTGTCCAATAATTGTTTCACCTGGTTCATGCACCGACGCTTTGTCTTTAAGGCGCTGCTCTGGATGGAGCCTCCAACATGTGGCTCTTTGATGGCCATTTTTGTCACAATGACTGCAATACATCTTCTTTCTCCAAATCTGTTTAACCTGCTGTTGAGAGGGTCTTTCATGCCTCATCCTTTTGTGTGCTACCATTCTTTTCCAACAATTAGAAAATGTATGGTTATGTAATCCATAGAAGGTACGTCTTTTTCAATTCCATGTTTTACGTTCATCTCTAACAACATGATTATAACTGAAATGAACATTCGAATATTGGAACTGATTATTCCTTTTGTTTCAATCTCTGTTGTAAGTAAGGTGATTAGAGTTGGGCTTAGCTCTTTTCTTGCAATGGAAATTGACATGGGATGATGGGGATGTGTTCCCATCATTCTCTTTCCTCGATGATTTGATGATGTCTCGGAAGAATCTGACACCTTCAAGCATTCTCCCTTAGTGTATCCCAAGCCTGCAAATTGAGGTCTGTGCACAACCTCTAATGGTTGAGTTATTCCTTGGTTATTAACACCAAGTTATTTTTCCTTCTCGTGCCTCATCCTGGTAAGGAGCCTCATGTTTGTCCCTGTAATTGGGATCTCCAAATCTCCAACATAAATCATAGTATGTGAAGACGAAACCAAATGGAAATCAACATCTTTTACCTCCTCTGTCGATTTGGAAATAACTGATTAGGGCTTCTCATCATCTGTTGTTGGTGGTTCTCTAGCTATCTTGATGCATTCCCCAACATCCTTTCTAACATACCCAAGTCCTGCTTGATGGGGTAATTCTTATATTTTGATGCGGTTGATAATTCCTTGACCATTATTAATTCCCAAGCCTTTTCCTTCATAACCCATTTTATTCAACAGTTTGGAACCAATTATTGTGGTATGATTTTCAAAAACAATGAAATCATCATCAGGAAACATACATGAATACGGATAACTACTTTTTACCTCACATGGGTCATGATGCAGCTTTTCCAAGGTCTCGTCCTTAGCCTGCAGCTATTGTAGAAAACTATGTTTTTCCTCTTTCTCTTCATGTAGAAGCGTCTTCAATTTTCTCTTCATGTAGAATCATCTTCAATTCAATGTTATCTGTTTGAATACTTTGTTTGTTGTGCTTCAATTCTTCCAGGGCCTCTTCCATGGCTTGCAACAAAAGCTGCAATCGCTCCTTTTCCTCTGTATCTTTTTGTAGAGTTTCATACATTATTTCCACCTTTTGGGAAATTTTGAGCATGGTCTCATACATCGCTTTTTCATATTTTGTTGCCGCACGTTCCATGGTTCACGCTTGCAATTCACATCCATGCAAAGACCGCTCCGCTACCACTTGATCTAGGTATGGGTGTGACAAAGGACCCTTCCAAGACCATTTACTTTTGTGATGTGTTAAATTTCATTTTTAAAAGAACATAAATGAATATCTGCATCTTGTAAAGAAGAGGGACATGACTATCATCAACAACATAAAATAACAAGACATTGATAATGAAGTTTGTCCAGGAGGGACTACGTCTCTGGGCCCCATGTGAAGATGGTGTAGGCTGTTGCACTTAGTGCTATTAATAGTGATGATGTACATACGAGGTGATGTCACTATCATACGAGGAAATTACCTCACGGAGGAGTGGCTCCAAGAGATGTTCTGCTATAGGAACTCTCAATCAAAAGGACTCCTATCAATATGACATAAACTCATGCATGATGATAATGAGCATCCTGCCAACGTGGCATAAATGGGATCTCAATGTAAACACACATGGTGACGCACAAGTATCCCATAAACATAACGACAAAGGTATCTCAAACAAAACATGACGAATCATGACAACAAGTACATCCCACAAATGATTTCGCATCACATCAAGTAGGAATCATGAAAATAAGTTAGAAAACAAGATCCCACATCAAACATCAAATAGGGATCTATGCAGCACAATGCATAGCAAAAAGAAGTACATGAACGTATTGCATATACCTCACATCTAGGGCCATCTGAAGAAAAGGATGTCAAATTGCTGAAGCTGGCCGTACCATCAATCTCACAGCATCAAATCGCATGGAATGAATGCTTGCACATGAATGATGACACCTGCACTCCACTTTGAAAAGTGGCCGAAAAATTAAATGAGAAAATGGAAAATCTAAATACACCATCAAATTTTTGGCATCGAATAGTGCAAAATCGACTATCAAATTTCTAAATTCTGAGAAAGTTGAAATCTGGGGCTTAAGGAATCTTTTAGATTCCCCCTAGATTCCTCAAAGATTCCCTCCTCCATGTCCTTTGCAAATATGCCACTAAGATCAAGAAACTAATTATGCCATTGGGTTCATGTCGCTGAGAGGTGTAACATCAACATAAAGTTTGTCCAATTTGGACACTGCAAAAATTTCACCCTCCTGAGAATTTCGCTCAGTCATGGTTCCACCTGCAATTAAATTAATTAAAAAAAATCCTGCCTCGATTTCTGTGCGCTCTTCTGGTTCCTCCATGCCTTGGGCGTACTGACAAAATGATCGATTATATAAATTTTTGGGCGGAGATTTCCAAAGAAGCCATTGGCATGTTGGTAAGTTTAGGAATTCATTGAGGAGGGGTCGGGTGGTCAAACCTCGCACCTCCCATTTTTAATACATATTATTTTTGAATTTTTAATTATGGGGTGGCATTTTTGGAGGGCGCATTTGTTTATTGATTGGGCATTTTAATAGGTGTGGTGTTTGTAGGTGGCGGTATATGGAGTTCGGTTGCGTGTGAGGGCACCCGTGAGGTGGGCCAGTTGCACCGGCCAGGTGGGTTCAAGCGCCGCCACCCTCGGTCAATACATGGCATATGGTACTATTGGTGGGGTGTGAGCCAGGTCCACTGGAGGTGGCCCGCCCACCACCCTTACATAATATTGTAATGTGTTCATTGGAGGGTTGGAGGGCTCGGCAAGGTAATGGCCGCCGAGCCATATTAAATTAGCATTTTTTTATGTGATGGTTGGGGGTCAGCGGGGGTCATGGCCTGTTGACCCAAAATTATTTGAATTTTGTTTTTGGGTCCTGGTGGGGGTCATGGCCTGCCACCCATTTTAATATATATATTTTTGTTATATTTAAAAACCATAGCCATTTTTGAAAATTCGAAAAATGACCGAAGGAGTCAAATTAAACAGGCCACAAATTCGCCCGGAATCTGGCCGGATTCCGTCCACTGGAAAAATTCCAAATTGTGTCTCCATTAAGCTTGCCTAGTCAGCAAAATTCAACCAAAACTTTGACTGGCTCGTTCTCCCTCATACGAGCTCAGATTAACGAATCGTTCGCATCGTTGTGATCCAGACAATGAGATCTACGCTTTGGTCACTTTGATTTTCAAGTTTCTCTTTGTCCTATGTGTGTCTCTAGAGCCACCTGGATGAATCACACACCATGTACCCCAAATTTCATGAAGAACCCCCACCATGGTGTAAAAACCTTCAAAGTAAGCCAAAAATATAACATTGCCTCTTTACAAGGAAATGGTTTTCAACAAAAAACTATTGACTCCCTTTGCATCTCCACCAAATATACCGC
Source organism: Pinus taeda (assembly GCA_000404065.3). NCBI lineage: Eukaryota > Viridiplantae > Streptophyta > Pinopsida > Pinales > Pinaceae > Pinus > Pinus taeda. Next base: position 50,488 of record APFE030230896.1, read on the forward strand.
TTTCAAATCTATATTGTTTTATTTTTGGAATCAACCACTAGATTAAAAGCAACTTGTCAAATTCAATCATCCTTCAAGTCAACTTCATGGGCCATGATTAATGAACACCACATCATGAATTGCTTATGACATTTCACATTTATAATTACATCTCCATATAAGAGCAAGACAAGTGTATGAAATCCATCAAAGTCACAAACATAGAAATCTACACAACTCATTAATCTTGAAATACCAATATTGTGGTATAGGAGACACCACATGCAAGCCTATCGATAACTTGTCAAATTCAATCATCCTTCAAGTCAACATCATTGGCCATGATTAATGAACACCGCATCATGAATTGTTTATGACATTTCACAATGATAATTACATCTCCATACAAGATCAAGACAAGTGTATGACGTCCATCAAAGTCACAAATATAGAAATCTACACAACTCATTAATATTGAAATACCAAGATTGTGGTATAGGGAACACCGCATGCAAGGCTATCAATAACTTGTCAACACAAGAATCCCTCTCATGCACCTCAAATCCTCCAGTAATTGAAACAACTTTAATTATGTCAATCATTCATCTCGATAAAATCTTAAGGCGAGAGTAAAATCATGCTCAAATCCCTCTATTTGAAAGAAACAATTTACATTTTCATTGTACTATACAATACTTTAATTAGTTGTAAGCTTGGAATCAATATCAACATCATCCTCCTTCAACGTATCATCTTATCCTCCTCAAGAGGATTGGAAGGTTGAAATATGTAAGAAATCAATTTAATAGGACTACCATATCTCCAAGGAGGTATAGGGGCCCTCACTTAAGGTTTGGTTTCTTCTACATGCTTCTAAGCCTCGTTAAACCTAGAAGACTCATCTAGTCTCTCATTGGAATATACAAGTTCTATCATATAAACAATTGATTTGTAAAGGGTATTTGTTCTCACCCTCTAGCCAAAGTCTCTAGACTAGCTAGAATACAAGCACTAATGGTTCCCTGTTATCCCTCAAAAACAACTCTCCACTTTTTTGTACAAAAAAAATGAAGGAATATTTTTCCTCAAACTAGGAACAAAAAATATCACTCAACCCAAGAACATACCCTAAAGGCATCCTGAAAGAAACGTGAGTCAATCCCTCTTGCGAGATAAGTCATATCATCACCAAGCTTCACACTCATGCCTTCCTATTGCTCCTAAAATATAATAAATAAGGACTTATAACATTTCATATGTCTTGAAGTTCCATTTTTGATATACCATCCAACATTAAAGACAATTTTACAATACAACCAACAAGCCATGGAAAAGGTAGTCTCAAATTGAGAGGGATCCTATTATATAATTTTCATATCCTAGTTTCACCCTAGTTTATACCTATTCCCTTGTTCTTCAATCTCTCAATGCTTCATTATTTCTTATAGAATCGAGGTCATCTTGATCATCATCATTTATAGCTACCTTCATCATTCTCATCATTACTATCAAGCATTTTCAACATTTTGAACATCATGTACTTGCAAAATCTTTAATAACAAGAACAACCAAAATACAAGCATGAAGTTAACTATATCATAGTCATATTATTATAATGGAAGCATCAAAACATTCAAACTTTATATATCATATACCTTAAGCTAGTTAGGTTTATAAGATTCAACAAAGGTTACATTCTTTTACATACTAGACTTTAAGTTCTTGCTAGGGTTTTGCCATAAACCCTAGACTTAATTTTCGAGACACAAAGCTTTAGATATCAAAAATTAAATCAAATAACAATCCTACTATTCATCTAAGGTTTCAACTATATTCTTTTATGTCAGAATTTACTAGGGTTAGTAGAAAACCATAGATTCTATAAAAATCATGAAAACAATATCAATCTCTACTATGGTTTTGTTACAAACCATAGATTTCACAAACTAAAGCATGAGTATCAACAATTAAGTTAGCAAACTCACATATCTAGGATGCAGTAGCATTAATATTCATACCTACTAGGTAAACCCAAGACACAATCATCAATACATCAAAGTTAGATATACAATAGTTTTAATCAAGCTAGGGTTTCGATTATGCGGAAGAATACATACCTAGGGTTTCATTCCTAGGATTTCATATTAGCTATAACAAAGGTTTTTATTATAAACCCTAATTTACCAAACCATAAAATCTAGGGTTTCTACTTATTAACAACAAACCCTAATTTATCAAAATCTAAAAGATCTAGGTTTTTGTTTTATAACTAGGACAATAATAGAAAACCTTAAAAGACTGTGATTTTGTCATAAAAATATCAAAACCCAAGACATCAAAAGGATATAATTTTTATTATAAGTTCTAGACTTTTTCAATAACCCTAAGAGGATTATGAATGAGAGTGAAACTCTAGCGAGGAATCCTAGTGCGAAAATGTTGAAACCCACGGTCTCAGGGGAAGATTACAGATGAGTGGCTAACTGACTGGATGGTTTGGAGTATTATTAAGTTAGCGTGGATTAGCCATGTCAACAAGTAGTGTAGATCGAATAGTGGATGATAGATTTTGAATGACTGGGCCAGATCTTGTCGGAGTTTGCAGTAAACAACAAAGCATAGGGACATTGGAACGACGATAGTGTGAATGTTGTTTGTATGGAAGAGGAACTCGTCGATTACTCTTCAGATTATACGGATGATACCCAAATTTGGCTGGAGGATCCACATCAACAACCAGCTGGATGGACATCAGAGCCACCCCAAGAACTGGACATCTAGGTAGAAGCATATTTAACGAAGATGGTTGATGTGGAGGGAAGCATCAATGACCAAGGGTTTATTCGCCCGAGCACAATTGTGACTGAGGAGTACCTACACCAACAGGAGGACTAGACTCACCCAATTTTGCAAATTTAATCACCATCTGAGCTCCAATACTTGGAATACGAGAAATAGTGATAGAAGACAAATGTTCATGGTGATACTTTCGTGGCAGGTTGGGGCACGAGCTCATTTGGGGAAGACACATTTGGCATGGACAATATAGGGCATATCACACAAGGTTTCACAAATGTTGACCCACAAGGCTCGTGACCTCCACGCTCGGCTCACACATCTGGGTGTTTTTATGGCATTCCATGACAGGAACAAGCAAATGAGGAAATCAGAGCATCAGATTTAGATGAGAATCAACCTCAGGAGACTGACCAAAATCCAGTAAACTACTCATAGAGGTCAGGGGGAAAGAAAAAATCCAAATGTACCAAGGTGCATGAACGGGGGCGACTACCAGTATTTGCTGAGGGCATAAATACGGCATAGGCCATGGATACTGAGAGTACTGTGATTGTTGGTCGAGTTAGAGACTGGAACTACACCCCTGCGAGGTTAAAGCGCTGGACAATGGAGATCTCGGGGCACCTGTTGGATCAGTTTCTGACATTTCTTACCATGACGGGAGGTTGGTTTTCCCTTATTTTCATGCAACTAGACCAAGCCAATTGGCTTTTTTCCAAGTATTGGCACATTGAGATGAATCCAGTTCTTCTCAAGCGATGGACACCACTATTCAACCCAGAGAAAGAGAAAATGGGGATGGGTCCTATATGGGTTAGACTAGGGGGATTGCCCCTACAATTTTGGTTGGATGATGTTTTCAGATGCATTGGAGATGACCTGGGCATTTATCTTGATCATGATAGATATTACATGGAATCAGACAGCTTAGCCATTGCAAGGGTTTTGGTACATCTAGATACCAGAGAGGTTTAGTCGAAATCCTTTGTCTACAATTCAGGGATATAATAAGATGGTAGATCCTCAATTAGGAAGGGATACCATTTCAGTGCAGAAGGTGACATGAGGTTGGGCACTTGTATAAGGATTTCCTGTTGATTACAAATGTTCTTATTGATACCCCCAAAAGACTAGTTACAACGGGCACTCAGACTCAAGCGGATGTTGACTCATCTTCTGCACCTAGTGTTGAATATAATGGAGAATATCCTAGAATAGTGTGAGTTGGTTCACGTGACCTCTGGATAGGAATTAGTTTCTATTTCTTAGGTTACTGTTCTAACTTACCTAAAACCATGTTTTCTATTTAATGTGTAATGTGCATGAACAATGTAAAGTGTTTTGCAGAGCCAGACTCTCCTGGTTTAGACTCTCTTTTGTAGAGCTGACCAATGGGTTTTATTTTGATTTAATACAAACATTTCCATTTTTATTATGGTATCCGAGCATCAGGGTTGAGGAACTTGTACGTTGAGTGGAGAGGGTGCGATGAAACTGAAATCGTCAAAGGTTCTGAGTGGATAAGTGCGACGATAGTTGTGATAGTCTCAGAGATTGGGCGTACATCTGCGACGACGTCTCGGATATTATGTGTATATTTGTGACACATGTCAAAAACGTGGTGTACATCTGCGACGATCGTGAAAACAATATAAATTTGTGTGGAGGCCAAGGGAAAGCTACATCTTGGCAGAAGAAAACAATAGAGGGTTGCATGGATGTCGAGAGAAAGTTGCAGAGGTTGATAACAAAAGGTTGTATGGAGGTCGTGAAGGAAGCCACTGTGATTTGTAGGTGTACTGCAAGATCAAACAATATTGAAGATCAGTGATCTATCTTTGTCACAGATCTAGGGTAAATCTAACATATTCTTTTACCTGTCGATTTTTTTTGTCTAAATCGCCAAGATGAATAATAATATGTTTGAAGCATGCCTGAATGAGCATAACAAGCTCGATGGCCAATTATGAGAATTGGAAATTCAAGATGCAAACTCTATTAGAAGTGCAGAGTGCTTAGATGATTGCAAATGGGGATGAGCCAAGACCAGCGACTGGATCAACATCGATCCCAAATTGGGAGAAGTGAGAAGGTAAAGCAAGGACGCTATTGAAGATGTCAGTGAAAGATTGCATCATACCACACATCAGAGAGTGTAAGACAGCGAATGAAATTTGGGGAATTTTGAAGGATTTTTATGAGATCAGGAATTCAAATCATCTTCTGTTCTTGAAGATAAAGATCCTATCCTTGAAGATGGAGGAGAATGAAACAGTTGCTTCATTCATAGCAAGGATCAAGGATCTGAAGAACAAACAATCAGACATTGGCGATGCGGTTGTAGATACAGATCTTGTAACCATTACAATGAATGGTGTGACAGATGACTATCAAGCGTTCATCACTAGGATAAATGCAAGAGAGAAGATCCTGAAATTTGAAGAGTTGACAAGAATACTGATGCAAGAAGAAGAAAGAAGATCGACTCTAAAGCCCCAAAGTGTCAATCTTGCATTGATGGTGAAGAAGAACTTCTTTAAAGGGAAAGGAAATCCGCAACAGCAAAATAGAGGACATTCACAGAAAAGACCGAATCAGACCCAAGGTATGCATTCGAATAGAAACAACTCTGAAATTAAATGTTTTTATTGTGGAAAACTTGGTCATATTGCCAGGGAGTGCAAGAAGAAGAAATATCATGAAGAACAACAAAAGTGGAAACAACATGCAGGTCATCTCGCGAATGAAAATCGTGCAAAATTTCAGATTGTTTATGGCATATTTTGATGAGAATGTTGATGCAGACATCTGGTATGTAGATTTAGGAGCATCGACACATATGACAGGGAACAAGCATTTGTTCAAATATTTTAAAGAAATCAATGAATGAGCACATATTTACCTAGGAAATGATAAAAGTCATCAGATCAAAGGGTGTGGGAAATTTTTTGTCATTCTACCTAATGGTAATGTAAAACAAATTCATAATGTCATGTATGTGCATGGTGTAACAAAGAACTTGATTTTTGTATCCATGGTCACAAATCAAGATCTTAAAGTTGATTTTTTTAAATCTAACTGTTATATTAAAGATCTACTAGATGGCATGAAGACAATTGCTACAAGAATCCGAATAGGAGGTCTGTACAAGTTGCATGTAAGACCTGCACCAGTTCAAGCTTTGATAGCAGCAAGTTTGACTACAGAAGAGCTATGGCATCAAAGGTTGGGTCATATCAACTAGAATGATTTGTTGTTACTACAGAAGAAGGAAATGGTAAGAGACCTTCCTATGCTAAAGCAAGTACATAATTATTGTGATGCCTATACATTAGGAAAAATGCATAGAGAAGAATTCCATGTTCGAGTAGAGAAGAAACAGAGGGATATACTTGAAATAGTGCATACAAATTTGTGTGGACCCATGCAAACAAAGTCATTAGGAGGTGCACTATATTTTTTATTTTTTATTAATGACTGCACAAAGTTTTCTTGGGTATATTGCTTGAGTAAGTAGAGTCACACATTTGAATACTTTAAGTAGTTTAGAAGCATGATTGAAAAGCAAACAAGGAGGAAAATAAAAATTCTCCACTCCGATCAAGGGGGAGAATATAGGAAGGATGAGCTTATCAAGTATTGTAAAGACCATGGAATATTGCAGCAATTCACAATACTCCATACTCCACAGCAGAATTGAGTAACTGAAAGAAAGAACATAACACTGGTGGAATGTGCTAGGAGCACGTTTAAAGGTAAGAATCTTTCGAATGGTCTTTGGGCTGAAGCATTGAATATTGCAGTTTATTTGAAAAATAGGAGTCCTACAAAGAGTCTTGAGTTTAAAACTCCATGAAGCATTATATGGATTTAAGCCTACAGTAAAACACTTAAGAGTATTTGGGTCTAAAGCATTTGCCCATATTCCAAAGAAAGATAAAAGAAAACTAGACTCAAAAGCCATTAGATGTACTTTTATAGGGTATTGTTCACAACATAAAGCTTACAGATTATTTAATCCCTCTACTCACAAGATTTTTGTTAGTAGAGATGTCATATTCCATGAGCAGGATCATGAAGAATCTGATAAGCACAATGAGGAATGGGATATTCCGTACTTGGTGGAAGAAGAAGCAGAAAAAAATCAAAATCAGCAACAGACAAAAGCAGAACATGAACAACAACAACAACAGTAGACTCTGCAGCAACAACATCAAGAAGAAAAAGGAAATGGTGATCAAAAAATGTTTGAAGCTACCCCACCTCTCAGAAGATTAGGTAGCAAAGATAAAATTCCTGCAAGATATAGGGAAAATGCTTTTATAACTAGTATGATGAATGTTGTTGAACCTTCTAGTTATAAAGAAGCAAATGAATGTAGTGAATGGAAAACAACCATGGAACAGGAATATGAATCAATAATCAGGAACAACACTTGGGAATTGGTTGAACTTCCTAGAGGTAAACAAACCATAGGTTGTAAATGGTTATATAAACCAAAGATTAATGTAGATGGAACCATAGAAAAATTAAAAGCTAGATTGATAACAAAGGGGTATTCACAAAAAGAAGGTATAGATTATGAATAAACCTTCGCCCTTGTATCTAAAATAACTACTATCAGAATGTTAATTGCTTTAGCTACTAAGAAACATTGGATGATACACCAACTAGATGTAAAGTCTGCATTTTTAAATGGAGAATTGAAAGAGGAGGTTTATTTAGAGCAACCTGAAGGGTTTGTCCAGAAAGGGAAAGAACATTTAGTCTATAGATTGAAGAAAAAACTTTTATGGACTAAAGCAAGCACCCACGTCTTGGTATGAAAAGATTGATTCATTTTTTCTCCAAGCTGGCTACAACAGAAGTAAAAACGACCCTAATCTTTATACCATGCAAGATTAACAAGGGCACATAGTGTTAATTTATTTGTATGTAGATGATTTGATCATTACAGGTGATGCTACATATCTAATCAAAGAAATCAAGCAACAGATGCCACAGGTGTTCGAAATGAAAAACCTTGGTGAGTTGAGATACTGTCTGGGTCTTGAGATCTGGAGAGATTCAGGACAAACATTTCTATCCCAAGGAAAGTATGTCAAATGCCTATTAGAAAAATTTAGGATGGATTAGTGTAAGCCTGCAGTAGTACCATTACAGTAGAACATTGAATGGCAGAGTGAAGATGGCTCTGAGGAGGTAGATGTGACACTTTACAGACAACTAGTTGGGAGTCTAAACTACCTAACCACCACTAGACCTGATTTGGCTTATTCAATCAGTGTGCTAAGCCAATATATGTCCAAGCCACTTGAAGGCCATTGGAATGTAGTGAAATGTGTTTTGAGGTATCTACAAGGTACCGTAGATTACGGTATTATTTACACTGACTCTTTTGATGTTATATTGACAAGATTTGCAGATTCAGATTGGGCTGGAAATGTAGATGATCGTAGATTCATAACAGGTTATGCATTCAACATTGGATCCAGGGTGATCACATGGAGAAACAAGAAGAAGAACATAGTTTGCTTGTCCTCAGTGGAAGTAGAGTATCAAGCCATGTGTACAGCAACATGTGAGGTAGTTTGGTTGCGGAGACTTCTCCAGGATGTTGGGAAGAACAAATATATGCAACAACAATCAGATGTGACAATCAAAGTTCAATCAAGATTGCTAATAATCCAGTGTTTCACAAAAACACTAAACATATTGATACACAATTCCACTTTGTCAGGGAGAAAGTGTAATCAAAGGAAATCCATTTGGTATATTGTAATACATGTGATAATGTTGCAGACATTTTCACTAAGCCTCTAGGCAGGATTAAGTTTGAAATGTTTAGGGAGATTTTAGGCATGTTTGTGAACCCCTTCTCCATTAAGGGGAAGTGTTGAAGATAATGGAGAATATCTTAGAATAGTGTGAGTTGGTTCACGTGACCTCAGGATAGGAATCAGTTTCTATTTCTTAGGTTACTGTTCTAACTTCCCTAAAACCATGTTTTCTATTTAATGTGTAATGTGCATGAAAAATGTAGAGAATTCTACAGAGCTAGAATCTCCTGGTTCAAACTCTTTTTCGTAGAGCTAAACAATGGGTTTCATTTTCATTTAATACAATTATTTCCATTTTTATCACCGGGAATAGCAGCGAAACCCCCAAGAAGGTGGAGGGTGGATAGGGAGGAGCTTCAACAATTGGGCGCCCAGATACCTGATGCTCGGGTCACCCGATCATGCTCAAAGGGGCTTAAAATGATTCCGGGTACTCTCATATCCTCTCCTCCCTCTTCTCATAAATTTATGAATACTGTCATTGCTATGTTATCTTTAGAAGTATTGAGTTTGGATTTAGAAGCATGTAATTTGAGTTCCATTACTTGTCTTTTTGCATCGTCTCCTCCCACTATACTGGCTACTAAGCCTTGTATTATTATGGGTTCACATTCAATTCATCCCGAATGGGAGGATTCTTTTGGAAATAACTCACATAGATATAACCTCCGATCACTAGCTCACCCCAAACCCCACACCTACTGACTGGGTGAGGACACCCCCACAAAAGCTCAAAAATTACCCAATGGAAAGCAATCCAACATTTCTAAAGCCATCCACAGGGCTAGTATCGAGGTCGTGACTAGTATTCAGATATCCATTGACCAAGTTCTTAGAGTACAAGTCAACCCTAATAGGGTTATCCCATGAAGTTCCTATCCTTCAAATGCAAGGGTTTGGCCATCCTGGACAAGAAACTGCCGCTCAGAAGACTTTTAGGTACTATGAGGATTGACATTTTATTTCTAAAAGAGACTTTGGGAGAGGGGGGAACTATCAAAAATATACTATCAACCATTCTCCCTAGGTGGACATTCCATACACTAGATGTGAGAGGGAGATCCGAGAGATGCGCCATGGGATTCAATAACAAGACTATCAAGATTGAAAATATATGGGGAGGTGAAGGATTATTGGGAGATGACATTACAACCACCAAAATTGATGTACCAATCAATTTGATTAATATATGGGAACCTTGTCATAATAAGGTGGGATACTTGGATAATCTAATGACTACATATCTTATGAATAATGACAATATCATTATAGGAGGAGACCTGAATTTCTCCTTGGGACATGCCAAATCATAGGGTAACTGGGCTCAGACTGATCCCTTGGCAGAGTATTTTGAGCACCTGTTGGATAATAATAACCTCATGAACATTGACTTGGCTAAGATATAACCTACAGGGCGAAATAGGAGAATATATGAGAATGCATTGGCCAGAATATTGGATTGATTTATTATTAAAGCGCCCCTGGTGGAGAGGCTGGACAGAATAAGGCAATGGATGGGATCGAGGGTATATCAGATCACTTATCGATATATTTGGAAATTGTGAATTCAAATTATAAACAAAATTCTCCTTTCAAATTTAACTCGACTTGGTTGGTGGAAGAAGAGTTACACAAAATAGTAATGGAATCTTGGATTCACTATGGACAAGATAACAAATCCACACCAATTGAGGTGATAGTAAGAAATTTACCCGAGATCAAACACATGATTATAATATGGGCTAAAGGGAAAAATATAAGGGATGAAGCTACTATTCTGAAAATTGAATCTGACATATTGGAGATGGAGGGCACTAGTAATGCTAGTTATTCATCAATGGAAAGAAAGGAACACTTGATAAAGTTAGAAACAAAGAATATTTGACTCTTGAGACAGCAATAGGAGACTTGGAGATTAAAGAGTAGAGTTATTTGGCTAAAGGTTGGGGATGAAAATTCAAAATTATTTCAACAATGTGCCAAGGGGCGAAAACTGAGTAACACAATCTAGACTTTAAGAGATCATAATGGAAGGGAAGAAAATACATTCATTCAGCTTGCTGACATGGGTACTAGACATTTTTCCCAAATGTTCAGAGCACCTAGAGAAGCTACCATTACAGAAGTACTTCACATTGTCAGGACATTGCCTAGATTTGTGGAGGCAGAGGAAGAGGAGACACTAAACAAGCCTTTCACATTGGGGGAGATCACAGTTATATTGAAGTGGTTCAAAAAAGACAAAATCCTAGGACCAGAAAAATGGCCTATTGAATTCTACCTTACCTTTTTTTATCACATTGGATCAGATCTTATCATACCAATTGAGGATTGTATACTATCGGTGAAGATGCGTGAGGGGTTCAATTCTACATTCATTTCACACATTCCCAAAGTTGATAACCCTCAATCATTTGATGATTATCGAATTGTTTTCTTATTCAACTACATACATAAACTCATTTTGAAAATCATTGCAATCTGAATTAAGCCCATCGATTCTAAGATGATATCTAAGGAACAATTTTCATTTCTTAACCATCGCTAGATTCATGAAGCCATTGGGACTGGACAAGAAGGAATCCACTCCATTAAGCTTAATAACAATAAGAGTATCTTACTCAAGATCGACTTATCAAAATCATTTGACAGAGTAAGTTGGACTTACCTACAACTTATACTGACTCATATGGGCTTTCCTCATTGTTGGGAACGGGTCCCCTGGGGGTCAATTTTGGGGTTAGAAACCCAAGTTTTGGGGCAGAAGGCCCGAAGTTTTTATAATAAAAGTAAAGTATTTGCATTTTTTGGTCATGGAAGCATGAAGATATCAAGAGTCATTAAGGGTTGTCCACCCTTGTTTTGTAAAGAATCATGGTAGTTGTAAAGATCTGCCCATGGTTCGCGGACCATGGGATTGTATAAAAAGAAGCTAAGTAATTAAGTTCTAAGAGAAAGAGGTAGAGTTATAAGTGCTTGGGTCAAAAGGAGCTAAGAGTGAGAGTCTTAGCATAGGTAGAGGCTCTGCAGCTGAGTGCACATAGGCCTAGGGTAGAAGTATGCCGCTAAGTGCGTGGACCCCTACAGCTATGTTCGCAGGGCGGATCGAGTTTGTACTGGGAACTTGAATCATCAATGAAGAGAAGTATTCTGAAATCGCTTTGTATTTTGTCTCTGATTATTGCATCTGATTATGTTATGTTAAGTTATGGGTTTACCTTATAATGTTAATTTGATGCACGAATATATTTGTTTATGTATGTTAATTGAACACAAGTAAGAATATATGTTTATGCGAAGATAATCTTAATTACATGGTAAAATTGGTGAACACTTGATGTAATTTGGGAACTTGTAACCATATGTAGTTACAGAGGCGCGTAAGTGCCTGGCTCACTGGTAAGGGTTGCACGAAGGTCAGTCGTATACCTTCGCAAAGGTTTTGAAGGTCGGAGAAGAAGGAACATTGGTAAGCCCTATGCACTTATCAATATGCGTGGAGGCAGGGGTTAGGGTATAAGATCGACCCCAAGACCATCTCAGGGTGTAGAAACTTGGTTCCTACATCCCTCCATATTGTTTCGGGTGAGACTTTATTCCGTGCTCCATGGATTGATGCCGAAAGGGCCAGTAGTGTAGGGATTTTCATGGCTTCTTAACAATTAACCTAGGTTAGGGCCCATTAAGCCAACAAATGGTTCCGTTGTTGGGACTGGGATCTGCATAACGAGATGTGTGATGTCGTATCATTGGAATCTAACTAAGAAAGAGATTAAAGACTAGCTGGATAGAAAAATCCACGAATTCACAATGCAAGAGAACAAGAATCCGTGATTGATGAAAGAATAGTGGTTGCACAGATATTTGTACCTAGAAATACATGAAACCTTCTTTTGTTCCTTCCCGGTTGAGTTATACGAGTGGATCACAAAGTTGGAGGATTGACAATCTGATTGTTTGGACATCAAATTTAGTGCAAAAATTGGAAGCCTCTAAAGATAATATTGAGCGCATTGTCGATGATTGGCTCGACCACATCAAAGGAGGATTTGTGACAGATTTCGCAGTCGATAATTCTATCAATTATAATGAAGCAATGCGCCACTTCTTTAAAGGATTGCGAGGTAATTATTTGAAGTCACTAAATACTTGGATTAAGATTCTCTTGTGTGAAAAGTGGGTCATGTGGTTACCTTGATGTTTGGATCTACGCGAAGTGGAAGGTCTTTCAGGGGCGGAGGAAGAAAAGGTCCTGAGTATATCTTGCTAATTGGGCCTCCTTTGAGTGACGACGAAGAAGCAGTGAAATCTTCTCCATTGAGCGTTGTTCAATTCATATCACAAGGGTTCCCGTGAATACCTAAATCACCTCCATCCTAGTCCCATCCATCCACACCGCCTCCATTCTCACCTCCACCACTCACCCCATCACCCACACCACCCCCACCTCCACCACTGTTCAACATGGCGAACTCCATAAAGCTACCTGTATTCAAGAGCAGAGGAAATGAAGATCCGGATCAGTTTTGGTTCATCGTGAAGGTTGTATGGGAAGCTCAGGGTATCACAGATGACCAAATGAAGAAAGCCACATTGGTTAGTGTTTTGTAGGACCGCACACTAATGTGGTACATTAAGTACAGTATTGATAACCCAACGTCCACATTGGAATATATCGAGGCTGCGCTGAATAAAGAATTCAGTAGACCTAAGTCTGAAGCGCAGACAATTGTGGGATTCAAGGAGATCATGATGAAGCCTGGGGAGATGCCCTGGGATCTGGATCAAAGATTGAAGTGTAATATTAGTGAAGCCAACATGAATCTAACTAATGGGAAGCACCATGAATGGTTTTTGGCTGCACTCCTGCCTCATCTAAGGGTTGCGCTATCACAACAAAAGATTGGGACTAAGCGGAAGCTCTGGAGATTGTGATGAGATTACATGAAACACTGATGCTAGATGCCAATTGATGGGTTCAATAGATTCATGCCCAACTGCAGAACCTCTTCTTGGAGATGCAGAGTCTAAAGAATGATAGGATAGTTCGGCTTGAGCTCTGTGAAGAAGTTTGGTGCCTAAAGTGCAAAGGTCAGGGGTATGACAAGGATCATTGGCCCATGTTTGTGAACTATGTTACAGTAGGGGGACCAATTCCTCTATAATCGGAGGCTATGGTAGGGCCAAGTGCAGGGCCAGCGCTATGGTGCGCTATATGCTAGGTGGCTAGGAAACATGCAACCGACAATTGGAATTTTCCGCAGAAATTCATACAAACACTGCAACAACTCTTCTGAAATTTCTGTCAATCAATAGGTCATGATGAGCGCAATTTCTGTAGCTATGAATTAATGATGGACAGAAAACCTGCGTACAGGGTGCAGGCAGAAACGCGGCCTCCAAACTAAGTCATTGCGGGAATGCGAGGTGAGTATTAGGGGCACAGCTGAGGTTGAGGTGGAGGAGGGCTTGGTAGAAGCCAAGGGTAGCTTATTTGTTACAATATTGGAGGACCAGGACACTACGTGAGGGACTGTCTGAATCTGATATGACTGTCATGCCGCTACTGTACTTAGTTTGACCATGTGACTGAGGATTTCCTTATACTGTTGGCTACGATTCACGAAAAGGGGGTGCAACCTCCACAGATGATGCAGAACCTCCAATTGATGAGGGATGAGCCTTGAGAGGAAGACCCTAAGGTAAACATTATGTTGCAGATCAGAACGACGACTGGGAAGGATAAAGGGAAGTAGCCTGCAGAAGGTGAATGGGTTTGCAAAGCACCAAAAAATTAGACTGGGTTTGATTTGGAGCATGCAAAAGAAAAATTTATGGAAGCAAAGAAAATCTTTGATGATGCCTCTACCTCAGGAATTCAAGAGAAAACAGTTGAAGAAATGGACCCATCCATGATTACCACATTCTTGGAGACCTGCATGAAACTGCTCCGCGATAGTAAGGCTGTGAAGGGCCTACAGGAACTGGTCAATTGGTGTGCTGGCAAGGACAGTGCTAGTGGTGAAACCCACGTAGTGAGAAAGCTTGGAAAGCATAAGGCAAGGACTAGGTGTGAGATGAGGCTCAACGTGTGGATAGGGGAATATGAAATGGACCAATTCATCTTGGATCTAGGGTCCGATGTGAATGTTTTTCCAAAGAAAACATGGGAAATAATGGGGGGACATGTGCTCCAGTGGTCTCTGATCCAGTTAAGGATAATCAACAGAAAATTATTTTGATGGGGAGGCTGCAAGGGGTGACAGTTGACATTGAAGGCGCGAGCACACTGGCAGATTTTGAGGTAATAGAGATTGTGGATGACAACAATCCCTATCTTGCGCTACTTGGAATCAATTGGGAAACTAACATGAATGGGGTAATCAACCTGAAGAAGTGAAATATGATATTTGAAAATAGGTCGTTCCACGTAGTTGTGCAGTTGGATCCTGCAAAAGGACCGCATTATACATAACCAATCCGTGATTATGAAAGTGATGACGATTTGGACCAGATTTACAAGATAACGACATGAGACCAAGATTGTGTAAATCCAACAACAGACGGGTGTATCACATGGGATCACGAGAGCTCTTGCACATCAGATTTAGATGAAGAATTAGAACAACGGTATAACTGGCTGCATGAAATATCTAGGTTGCATTGTAATATGATGACCAAGTCATTGCGCTACGTGTCATCAGAAGTAAGGAATCTGCCTTCTTATGATGGGTTGACTGATGTGGATATATTTTTGGATTCATTTCAAAGAGAAGTGTCAGAGAAGCATTGCTTCCGAGCCTTGGATTGGGCACTGTGCGCTATGCCCACAAGATGCTAGCGTGTGCACAAGGATAATTTCGGTGATTGGCGCGACTATAGGAGGATGATGAGAATATGTTTTGGGTAGCTGAAAGTATGACTGGCAGACAAGTATGATGGGAGGGATGATCTATGTGATCACCTAGCCAAATGGACTAAGGATTATCGAGCAGACCCCCAGCCTAAATGGGTGCATCTATTTTTTCATACCCTAGATGTCATACCAATGAATTGGTACTTGGAAACAGAGCTCCGCCATGGCACTGAAGAATGGGACATCATGCACCAAGGGTTTATAATGATGTTCAACTTTGAGGATGGGTTTGACTGTATTGATGCAGTGCTACAATAGGTTAAAGCAACAATATTTAGGATACCACAGGATCCTTTGGACCTGATTCAACCTAAATGGACTACCCATCTGAGCCACGTGCTGAAATGATATAACGTGATTTCCAAGGAAGAATATGACGATCCTAGAATGGTTAATATTCCAGAAACTGAGGGTCGCCGTCAAGTTGAAGGTCCGTAGATAGAGGATCCAGATATAATCACGCCACTGAAAATTAGGCAGGTCAACATTGGCACAGAGGTAGAGCTGAAATTTGCAAGGATTGGGGACTATTGAGATGATGCAACATTAGCCAAGGTTACTGAGCTCCTCCGTAAATATCTGGATTTGTCCCCCACAAAGTTCTCTGATCTGAAGTGAATAATAGGAGACCTGGGTGTCATAAGATCACCTTGAAACCGGACGTGAAACTTGTAAAACAAAGACCTTACCACCTTAATCCGAAGTATAAGGAAAAGGTCTGCGCTGAGTTAGATAAGATGCTCACGGCATGAATTATTGAACCAGTGGAGGAATCTGATTTGGTAAGCCCGATAGTGGTTCAGGAAAAGAAACAAAAAGAAGAAATAAGGATATGCGTGGACCTCCAAAAATTGAATGACGCTTGTGTGCATGATCCTTTCCTAACCCCATTCACTGACGATGTCCTGGATAATGTAGGCGACCAAGAAGCATACTCTTTCATTGATGGGTTCTTTGGGTACCATCAAATAAAAATCGTGCCTGAGGATAGAAGCAAGATGACCTTTGTGACTGAATGGGGATGTTTTCAGTACATTGTAATGCCTTTTGGATTGAAGAATGCGCCAGCAATCTTTTCGCGCGTAGTCATTGCGGCATTCAAAGACTTATTCATAAATTTTTGGAGGTGTACTTTGATGATTGGAGAGTGTTTGAATTGGTCAAGTACCATGTGGCAAGTTTGTGCTTGATCCTAGATACATTTTAGAGATACCAGATCGTGCTCAACTTGAAGAAATGCTTGTTTTGCATACCTTTTGGTTTCTTGCTGGGTCATGTGGTATGAAGACAAGGATTAATGGTGGACCCCGCAAAGATAGCGATGCTAATAAAATTGGAGGCATCGAGGAATGTGAAAAAGCTGCGCACAAATCTAGGGCATACCAGATAATATAGGCAGTTCATCAAGATCGATGCCTAGATCATCTCGCCTATGGAGAAATTGTTGAAAAAGGATGCTAATTTTCATTGGAATGATGAATGTTAGAAGAGCTTGGACGTGCTGAAAGAGAAACGGGTCACCACGCCGATCCTATTCTTCCCGGACTAGAAGAAGGAATTTCATATACACGTGGATACATCATGTATTGTGCTTGGGGCCATGCTGACACAGGCTGGTGAGGGAGAACTGGATCACCCTATAGCGTTCGTAAGTAGGAAGTTGTCTAAAGTAGAGAAAAATTATTCCACGACAAAGCACGAAGGATTAGCTATGGTGTATGCACTCCAGAAGTTCGGGCACTATTTGCTGGGTGGAAATTTTAGGAGATCTGTAGAAGGTTGTTGTTGTTCCAGGAGTATGAATTTGAAGTTATTGTGAAGCCAGGATGACTAAACGCGGGACCTAATCATCTGTCGCGCATTGAAACAGGAGAGGAACCTACTAATTTGGAGGAAGGGTTGCCTAACACGCAACTCTTTGCGATATGTGTCGCGAACAGTCACTTTGACGATATCATACACTTCTTGACAACGGGAACTACTCCAGAAGGGTATACAAGCCAACATAAGAAGGAGTTAGTGGTGCGCGTAGTAACTTTCTCCATCATTGCAGGACACCTGTATAGAATGGGGTATGATGAGATATTTCGACTTTATGTATCGTAGTTTGAAAGGGTAAGTATCCTCGCTGATGCTCATGGGGGAGCCACGGGAGGACATTACGTAGGAAAAGTGACCGCGCAGAAGATTCTACGTGTCGGGTTGTGGTGGCCAACCCTGCATAAGGATTCGAAAGCATATTGTAGAGCATGTGATGCATGTCAAAGGATTAGCAGGCCGTCGCAGAGGGATGAGCTACCTCTGATTTCACAGGTGACGTTACAACCATTCGAGAAATGGGCGATTGACTTTGTGGCTCCAATTCAACCTCAAGGAAGGAAGACGGGTGTGCAGTACATCATCACCACGACTAAGTACTTGACCAAGTTCGGAGGTGCAGCCTATGAAGGACTGTACAGGCGCAACAAAAACAAAGTTTATTTTTGAATATGTGTTGACAAGATTTGGCTATCCAAATATCTTGATTAGCGATCGTAGTGCACACTTTCTTAACGAAACAATCAGCGCACTGACAGAAGAATATCAGGTGTATCATCAGAAAAGTACGCCTTATCATCCGCAGGCCAATGGGATAGTGGAAGCATTCAATAAGATACTGGAGAGTGCACTGATGAAGGTTTGCAATGCTCAAAGAAATGATTGGGATGTGCGCATACCCGTGGTGCTATGGGCCTACAAAATGACTTGCAATAAGTTGACTCGGAAAACACCTTTCAGACTTGTGTATGGCATAGAAGTTGTGATCCCAATGGAATAAAGTGTACCTAGTCTGCACATAGCGACACTCATAGTAATGGTGGACCGAGGAGTCCTAGAAGAGAGGCTCGCCCAGCTAGTAGAGCTTGAGGAGGACCAATTTCTAGCTGGATTTCATCAACACGTTCAAAAGGAGCACAAAAAGGCATGGCATGATCGGCACATCAAACTGTGCACCTTCAAGGTAAATGATCTGGTCTTGTTGTATGATAGTGTTTTTGATAAATTTCCAGGGAAATTTCGGATGCACTGGCTAGGGCCATATGTCATCAAGGAGATTATCAATAGTGGAGTAGTTCAGCTGGTTAAATTGAATGGAGAACCCTTCCTAGGGAAGGTGAATGGAAACCGATTGAAGCCATACATCGGTGATCCAGCTAGCTGACTATATGAGGGAAACAAAATCTTAGTGCTCCAAGCAGCTGAAAGGAGGCGCGGGACTATAAACTACATTGCCCGGGTAGGAGAGTTGCACTAGGATAGAACTGCATGGAATGAAGGAATGTGACATTGTCCACAAGAGCATGCAGAGAGCTACGCTACTAAGGGAGAAACCGCACAGAGTAGCTGGAAAGTGACCGTTACAATCATTGTTCATGATTGAAGTTAGAATTTATGGGCAAAATCTTTGAAAATTTATCGCCAATCTAGCATTAATGAACTGATTTTGGGGGGAACGGTCAGATTTGAATTCACAATTTCCTATAAATTACATCTGGCCGCCCAGCGGAAAACACTTTGCATATTGAGAAATTGTGAGTTGTGTTGTGTGTTGTGCATGAGTCATGCATTGTTCGAAGAGCTACTTGATTGCCCAGTGTTTGATCAATTTCCGAAAAGTGACCGCAAAATCAACCGTGACATTATTCTATGAGCAGTAGCCATGGACGTTGAAGCAATGACAACCAAGGGAGTTGTTTCAGAGGTCGCTGTGGTAGCAGAAGGAGCTGCCCCAGAGGTAACACCTGCAAAAATACCAGCTGATGTACCGAAGTCTCCCCGGTTGCCTAGACCAAGGAGGGTCCCAAGAACAAGAAGGGAAATAAGTCCATGACACCACAACTAGAGCGCGCAACTCCTAGAAAACACCCACAGAAGGATAAGCCCACTGCACATGAAAAGGGAAAGACAATTAACCTAGAGCCGAAAGAAGAAGAGATTGAGGACATCCCAATGGATGATGAGGAAGTTGGGGTGGAAATGAAGGATGTTGAAATTGAGGGGTTCGACCCCATCACTAAGCTGCTTGAGTACGTTCATCTGCATAGGGGAAAAACCAAGGTGCCCAAAGACATTGATGAGAGTAAGGTCACCCTAGACACACCCCTCTTACCGGACCAAATTGTGTTTGAAGCATTACACTTGGGGTGTGTTCCTCTTTTGAAATTAGAAGACTAGGATTTAGCGGACATAGATCGATTCCCTCATTTAGAAACAGACCAACTCATGCACTGCGTTTTCCACAAAACCACAGGAGTGACCACGTTGCAACCGCGAAAGTTGCTGAGAGGCGTGGATAAGGCAAGACTGCTCAACCTGCTTTGGGTGTCGCACTACAACCATGCGCCCATCGCAATGGTTGGAGGAGCCAATACCCATCACGGATATGTTGATCCATAGGATCATGCGGCTGCCATACACAAGGGAAAATATGGCCATGGCATTTATCGGAAAGACAAGCGAGCATGCCCTCGCAGAGACTATGAAGAAAATTTTGGATTAGTAAAGAAGTCACGAGGTTATGCCATTACGAGTATCTCTGACCCCGTGATTAAAGTGGCAACACAACTCTTGGAAAGAAAGGTCATGCGGAAGTGTCGTGCAGATGAAGTGCCGACACTAGTCATAGCTTTGGCAGCCCAATGCGCATAGGGAGTTCAATTTAATTAGGTGCGCTACCTCTTCGGTGAGTTCCTCGTGAACTAACGTGAGGCGCAGGATGTCAACAAGACATTCCACTATGCATGGCTCTTGCTTTCCATAGTGATGGTAGCATGGGAGCTACCCGAATACAGTTAGTTTCCTCCAATCATGCCAGACCTACCAGAGGTAGCGAAGTACGCTTCTTTGTGGGTGACTAACGATCCTTAGTGGATAAAGGACAACAAGATCTTTTGGATCTTGATGGAGATGAATGTGCATATGGCCATCAACCATAAGTCGTTGTTTTCACCTACGAATTTTGACATATTGCAGTAGTACATGGAATTCAAGGCTGACTTCCACCACATCTTAATACGGGCATGAAAGGACCCTGAGCAGAAGTGGCACGACTTGCCCTACTTGGAAACATATGACGTGATCGATGTGGTCCTTGACCACTGGCCGGCAAAGTGGTGCACTGCCTCAGACTTGGCTGTGGGGTCGAGCAACTCTGTTGCACAATGCAAGAAGGAAGAAGCCAACTTGAAGGTGGAACAACTGGCCGCGAAAAGGAGAAAGGAGGCCGATCACAGAGCTAAGGCGGAGCGTGCTGCTGCACAACAGTCGGGTCGACAGGCAGGAGAATATGAGTGCAACTCTGACAGAGGTCAAAAGTTTCCTTCACCAGAAACAGAGGAAGAAGGGGACAAAAAGACAGAGTAGGGAGGAGCGAACGACTCCGTTCTGTTTCAAGCGTACCAGAGGATGAAGAAAGGTAGGGCCATGGAAGAAGTCCAAAGCTAGAAAGACATCTCTGGATCTGATCACCCTAACAGAGGGGGATATGAATGATATAGGGGATATAGTGCAGGATGCCACTGCAGAACTGCTGCAGCAGTTCGAGCAGTAGTAGCAGCAGGTATTGGGGGCTATTCAAATGGGTCTGTGATAGCTGTAGATCCATGCATCACAGATTCACACCAGCGTGACATCCACCAGTTTGGCCCTTGGCACCTCAGAAGCCACAGGGATGTTGCGTGCAAGGGACCCCCATGCCATAGTGCTACCAGATGGAGCATTGACAATGGAGATTGAAGCTGATAGGCTCGCTGTCAATGCCCTCAAGGGAGTGGGACTTAACTTGGTATTGCTTCCTAATGAGGTGCTTCACCTTCTCTAGGATGGTGTGATTGCAGAACTTCGGGCCTGCGAACATCACGCTTTGCTGGAGATCAGTGAGAAAGTAGTCAACAATGCTCAACTGGCTATGTAGAGAGACTCCATTTTTAACATTGTGGAAGACCTCACGAACAAGAATCAACACATAATCAAGGTTGTGGATGAGGCATGCAGAACTTTCCCGGAGCTGGCTATTCCCGAGGATGAGCCAGTCGAGGTGCGGGTTTAGAAAATCGCTGCGGGAGTGTGCGATGCACGCACAGAGTTGGAAAAGGTTAGGCTAGAGCTAAACATTGAAATTCTAGAATTGCAATTGAAGGCCTAGCCTTCGACTCCACCGGAAGTTAGGGAGCAGCACACGACTATCATGACAGTAGAAAGTGCAGTGATGGACTCCACAATGCTTTTTGAGCAGTCGCTCGAGGTACTCACCAGCCTACAATAAGACCCCAATGTGCAAAGGATGGAGGCATAAGTGCGGGAACTGCAACAGTGCTATGATGAGGTTAAAGCGACAACGCACACTCTCGCTATCCCATAGAGACTTGCAAAGCTATAAGAGGCCAAGGCATTGAAAGAGCAGGTCGATACCGCTCAGCATAAGGAAGTAGTGCTAAAGGCTCGCTTGAAGCCTTGGTTGGATGAGGCCTACTTGATCACCAACTCCATCGAAGGCAAGCTTGCTTGTCTATAGGAGATTCAGTAGAAGCTACAAGCTAATAGTGTAGTGCCAATGACATAGCAGTTGGTCAAGGAGATGAAGTAAGTAGAAACACAATGTGCTGTCGAGGTAGAGGTTGTACAAGTCGACCTAGGAGGTCTTTGTGACAAGATCTCCGCACCAGTTGAGTGACTCGATTGCGAGTCACCATTTTTGTGTTGGGGGCTTATTGGGAACGGGTCTCCTAGGGGTCAATTTTTGGGTTCAAAACCCAAGTTTTGGGGCAGAAGGCCCGAAGTTTGTATAAGAAATGTAAAGTCTCCACATTTTATGGTTGCAAAGTTTGAAGATATCAAGAGTTATTAAGGGTTGTCTGCCCTTGTTTTGTAAAGAATCATGTCAGCTGTAAAGATCTGCCCATGGTCCGTGGACCATGGGATTTTTAGGACCATGGGATTGTATAAAAAGAAGTTGAGTAAGTAAGTTCTAAGAGAAAGAGGTAGAGTTCTAAATGATTGGGTCATAAGGAGCTAAGAGCAAGAGTCTTAGCATATGTAGACGCTCTGCAACTAAGTGCGTAGAGGCCTAGGGTAGAAGTCCGAAGTTGAGTGCATGGACCCCTACAGCGGTGTGCGTAGGGCGGATCGAGTTTGTACTAGGAACTTGAATCATCAATAAAGAGAAGTATTCTGAAATTGCTGTGTATTTTGTCCCTGATTATGTTATTTTAAGTTCTGGGTTTACCTTATAATGTTAATTTGATGTGCGAATATATTTGTTTCTGTATGTTAATTGCACACAAGTAAGAATATATGTTTACGCGAAGGTAATATTAATTACATGGTAAAATTGGTGAACACTTAAGGTAATTTGGGAACTTGTAACCATACGTAGTTACTGAAGCACGTAAGTACCTAGATCCCCGGTAAGGGTTGCATGAAGATCAGTCGTATACCTTCGTGAAGGTTCTGAAGGTCGGAGAAGAAGGAACATCGATAAACCCTACGAGCTTATCGATCTATGCAGAGATAGGGGTTAGGGTATAAGATCGACATCATGACCATATCAAGGTGCGGAAACTTGGTTCTTGCATACCCCCATACTGCTTCGGGTGATACTTCAGTTCGCGCTCTGCAGATTGATGCCAAAAGGGCTAGTAGTGTAGGGATTTGCTTGGCTGCTGAACGTTGAACCTGGGTCAGGGCCCATCAAGCCAACACTCACTCATTCATCAAATGGATTATGTGTTATTTTACATCTGCATCATATATCATACTCATCAATAGGCCTGCACCCAATTTTTTCCATGCTGAACATGGCCTTAGACAGGGGTGTCCATTATCATCCCTATTATTCCTCCTGATCATGGAAGGGTTAAGTAGACTCATTTCCAATGCTCGTGTTGATGGGTCATTAGGTGGTGTCAAGATGATTGATGCTTCCTATCTAACACATCTATCATTTTTAGATGATGTACTTATTTTTTTAGATGGATATATCTGTGGCACCACTTGCTTCAAGAATATTCTATCCCTGTTTTGTAAAGCTACAAGTATGGCGCCCAATTACAATAAATAAACCACTATGTTGGTGTCCTGTTTACAAAACAAGCAAACACATGAACTTCATCAAGAAATGGAGGTTGGTCTCAAGTATCTTGGCTTGAGACTCAAGCGTAACGATTACCGCATTGTGGACTCGACTTGGATTACTGCAAAAATCGAAGGTCGCATCAACATTTGGTAGTAGAGATGGCTATCTAAATCAGGTATACTGACACTTATAAAATAAGTATTGGAGGCCATACTAAATTATTGGATGGCATTGGCTTGGATATCAAAATTCATCATCAACAGAATACAACAATTATGTTGTAGATTTTTATGGAGAGGGAAAAATGTTAGTACAACATTTTCATGGGTAAAATGGGAGAGAATTGGAAAACCAAAAAAATGGGGAGGATGGAGCATAAAGGATCTGAACATATTCGCAATGACGCTTGCAACAAAGATGGGGTGGCATATTATTATATATGATAGCTTATGGAAAGAGGTGGTTTATTTCAAATATATATACCCTTTATGAGTAATGGAATGGATTCATAGGCCAAACCGGGGTATCATTGGTTCGTCCATCATATGGAATGCTATCACATAATCCATTGTTGTCATTAAGTGAGGATTGGCATGGTGGGTTGGAAATGGTGAACTAGTTCAACTTGGCATCGATGCTTGATAAGGATGTGGAAATTCTCATATCTTACCACTGGGTCTCAAAAAGTTACTTGAAATGGAAGGTATCACTCAAATCTCACATATTGCAGATGGAAGGAACACATAATGGATCTCACAGGGATGGTTATTTGCACAGGACCTCAGGTTACCAGAGAGGTGGAGGTTGGATTGGAACAGATTCATCGGGGCACTAGAAGAGTCACATATTAGGATATCTGACTAGGAGGATGAAATAATATGGGCTGCAGTGCCTCACGATCGCTACACTCCCTGGGATGGATACACTTTTCTTATATCATAATAGGAACTTATGGGGGTGGATTGGTGGTGCCGACCCCTCCAGAAGCTAAAGGAACCACATAAAGCATGATTGTTAATGTGGTTCATGTTATCAAACAGAGCTCCTACTGATGATAATCTCAATCGTCGTGCATTTCATGGTCCATCTTGATGTTGTCTTTGCAAGGATCATGCTAACATGTCAAGTGTGGCAACAAATTTATCTCTCCCTTAATACCAAGATCAGATGGAACGAGACTCATCTCACAAATGCTTAGAAAGTTTAGTGGAATTTTGTAGCATCAGAAAATCAGGAATCTTCCTCTGCTAGTATGTTGGGGTATATGGATAGTTAGGAATCAATCCATATTCTAGGACACCCACTTTCAATGGAAAATGAATTGTAATCACATTGTCACATTATATCACTTGATTCCTGAGGAGTTGGCATCAAAACCCATCTGTGTCATTACTCCTGAAGCAATTGATCGTAATTTCCCTTGGGCATATTTTGATGGGTCGGCACAAGACAATGAATGTGGGGGTGGAGCAGTAATTTACATTACATGAACACATTATTACAAGATCAAAATGGGATTTGGGAGAGGCGCCAATAATTACTATGAACTCAACAGCCTGAGACACCTTCTCATCTTTGCACTTGAGAAAAACTGCAACAAGATTTAGATCTTTGGGGACTCAAAACTTGTTATCAATTGGATCAAATATGCATCTCATTGTCACATGCACACACTCAGGGG
This sequence comes from Pinus taeda, assembly GCA_000404065.3. Lineage (NCBI taxonomy): Eukaryota > Viridiplantae > Streptophyta > Pinopsida > Pinales > Pinaceae > Pinus > Pinus taeda. The sequence goes on from APFE030230896.1 coordinate 75,816, forward strand.
TTTACTGGATGAACTCATCACTCTAAAATCACATTTTGATTTTATTGTATGCTCGCATATATACAAGGAAAGGAATACGATCTCTAACATTCTTTCCAAGGAGGCCGCACAACAACACAAGGGGCAATGGGTAATTCAAGAACACCAAGATCAAGATATTGATCATTACTTCCATCAGTCTTTCATCAAATAGGATGGGGATGATTCCAAATGATCTGCCATGATCATTTGGTGGCTATAAGAATTTTTGTTTATTTTCTGTTTTGAACTATATGATTGGTTTTGATGTTATTTACATGTATATATTTATGTCTTTTATGTGTATATTGATGGTCCTAATGAACATGGCACTGGATAGAATGGCTTGGTCCATTTATGATATTTTGCATATCCATTATGCAGATGATACAACATGTAATTTTCTTTTTGGTAATGGAAATTACGATTTTTTTCTTGGGAAAAAATAACCCTAAGAGGATTACTAGCATTGATATACCCTTAGCATCAAGAGGCTAGGGTTTTATAGTGAACCCTAAAGGTTGGGGTTTTACAAAAATTAATAAATGACAATAGATAATATAATGAGGGTAGATTCAATATAATGATTAATCACATTAACAAGAATCTTTATGATTCAAGACCCTAAACATAAGAAAGTTAGTAATACACAACAAATTTCAAATTGATTGTATCTTTTAATGAAGAAGTTTAGCTATAAATCTTGTGATATTTAGACATACCTTGAGTTTCTCCTTTTTACAAACCTTGTAAGATCTTCATTAAAACTCTCCCTCTGAATTTAGCATGATATTTATATATGCAATCCTTATTGACAAATATAACCAAGCAAAAATATACAATACCGAAAACATGGTGTCAATTTGTCAATTAAGAGTTTATATGCAACAATGGAGGATGGAATCCTAGTCTTTTCAAATCCTAGAATTAGCAAAATTCAAATCATATTTCCTTTAATCAACACTAGGGATTGAGTTGCATCCTATATTACCTACAAGTCCTAGAAGTCGAGAGTAGTGAGGGAATTTTAGGGTTTCTAGATGATTAGGGTTTTTATCATAACAAGTATAGATAACAATCTATAATATAATGAAATTACAAACCGTAGATTCACATAAACCCTAAGACAATTCATGTTATATTTTTTTATTAGATGAATATGTCATTCACAATTACGTATCTTTGTCTTGAATGATTGATATTCCATTTGCCTCCTTTTTGCAAATTGAGTACACATAGTTAGATGACTAAAACAGAAAGAACAAAGATACTTACTTAACTTTGGTGTTGAGTCTAACTCCTTTTAAAATGATAAACTGCTTCTATAAAATATAGAGCTTGCTCAATGAATTGTTCCTTTCTTTGATTGATAAATCATGTATCGAATTCTAGTAGCCTTTTCCAAGATAAGTTTGAAATGTATTGTGCATCAAATATTCTATTGTTTCTTTCTCTGTCACTTATAAGTTTTGGCCTACCTTTCCAGGATAGGATTGTACTTCTTTTGTATAACTTGGACTAGGTGTATTGTATAGGTTTCGGTGTTCTCTTAAATTGAGGCTCTTTTGAGAATGCAATAATAATCTTCTTTTAGGGATTCCATTAATATGTATTCTCAAAACTTTAGGATAAGACTTGGGCAACCAAATGTCAAAGTTCATAATTATTTGACTCACTGTTTAATTTCATATTGTACATATATAATTTCAGACCTTTGTTTTTATACTTATATATTCACTTTACCTTGTAATAGGCTCCACATTGACTAGGCTATACATCTAGCCTTTCTATCCTCCAAAACAAATTTCTTTAGGCTCCTCTTTGTGATTCATCATCTTAGGTTTGTATATGTAATCTTCTAGGTGTGTGGTCAAATTGTAGAGGTAATGTTTTATAGTTATGCTTGGATTTATGAGAATGACTTCTTTTTATTGTCTTGAAGTTCTTTTGTGATATTCTTATTTCCCTTTAAGTGAACAAACCAAGATTTGATATGATGTTGAGAAATCTAGGGAAATGAGATCAGATCTTCTGTTATATTGATTTCTCTTTACTTATGATCGATACTTGTAATTTCTTAATTAATTTCTTCTTCTTCTTCTTATAGTTATTATTTATTTGTTCATCAAACAAATAGAACTTTAAAACTTCTGCTCCATTTGGTCAAGTTCACTTGGGTATATATAGTATATTTCCATTGTACTTTGAGACGACTTATAAGAAATGAAGTTGTAGCCGATTTAGAGGAACTTGAGGGTGACTTAATCGATGGAGGGTTCAACATGATATAATAAATTTATTTCTTTGACATTGTGAATCTAAGAAAGGTTTCTTACATAATAACTTTGATTTTGACTTAACAAAAAAAATCCTAGAGCACTCAATAGCTGCTTTGACCTATTGACCATTGACCCAAGCATGAAACCCATGCTTTAATAAGTCAATTAAAAAGACTTTTTTTATAAATATTTTTCTTTTATTTCTTTTGATAGATACATGACTCAAATTGAATTATGAAGACGAACACTAGTTACATTAGTCAGCATCATTGAGTGCTTCAAGGGCTTGTCATTGAGTCTACAAGTCAGCTGATTCATTGTCCTGTATAGAATACCCTTTTGAGGATGTTACATATTGTAAAGAAATTTTATTTGAGTCAAAAATAAAGTCAAAGACCCTCCAAGACCTTGTCAAACATGTAGCAACAAGTCAGATAACATGAAGGAGAAAGTCGACCTCATGAAAGGATATTTGACACCTTATGAAGCCTATATATAAGAGACTTCAACCTCACTTGAAGAGCACTCAATCACCACAAGAAACTCAATCATGGAAGAAAAGGAGAGAAAAGAAGAAGAAGACGTAAATAACAAAATATTTTAATATTGTTTTTGGGTTATCCTCTCATCACATGTGCGAAAATTAGGGAAACCTTACTAAAAAAAAGTTAAGTGTTGGAAAGTTAGTGGGCAAGTCAAAATTTTAGAACTTGTTGGACAAGTAAAAATTGCAGAAGTTGTTGGGAAAGTCGAAGTTTCTAGAAGTTACTAGGAAGGTCGAAGTTGTTGTTGGAAGGTCAAATGTTGTTGTTGCAAGTTGTGTAAGGAAATCTCATTAAGAAGGAAGTTCGATTTGGCGTTGGAGGGGTCTTGGTCAAGAGTCATAGGTCTTGGAATTTGTCATTTTAAGTTCTATAAGAAGAGAAGAGTTCTTGTGGTTTTCCTCTCATAAGGAGAGGGTTGGGCCCTAGCTTATAGCCTACATCTTATGTCCTCTTGTCTCATATTTATTTATTGTTTGGTAGCTATTTGATGATAATAAACACAAATTATAATCAAGTGAAAGAAGAATATAATCAATTTAAGAAAAAATACATAAAAAGCAATCATCAAAGTAAGAGAAATCACCTAATTTGTTGCCCCTGGATTTCTCAACATGGTATCAGAGCTAAGGTGACAAGTTGAGAAAAGGAAGCTTGTAGAAGAATCATGAAGAGGAGTATCAAGAAAGGTCTATGCATTAAAGAGGAAATAATACCATAAAGAAGGTATAAACAAGATCTGAGTACAAGGAAAAGAAAGACCTCAAAAACCCTACCACCACTCAAAGAAGGACTACACATTTGAAGCATCTTGAAGTCTCCATTTCAAGGAAGAAAGAAGAGGTGTTTCCATCATCATCAAAGGAATCAAGGTGTTCTCCCTCTATTTGAATCAAGTATTCCATCTCAAGAATATTTTAAGAAGGACATCTCTACAAGAAGCATTGTCATCTTCAAGGAAGCAAACATCATCATAAAAATCAAGAAGGCATCAAGAGATATCACCATTAACGGAGAATATTCACTTGAAAAGTATCATTATATGTATGACTGAATCTATTATCAAAATGACTTCATTCTTCAAGGAAAGGAATAAGTTTGTTGGGTCATCAAATTTCCTTGCATGGAAGAAGAGGACAAATTTGATCCTCATATAAAATGAATTCATTGGACATGTTAAGGGTATAATTATAGAACAACCAAAGGAATAATCTCAAGCTCTAGAAAAGCATATGAAGGGGTGAATAAGGGCTTAAAGATTCCTCATAGAATCAATAAAAGATTCTCTCATCCCTTGTGTAGTAAAATTGGAAAATTCAAAAGACATTTATGACAAGATGATAGAATTATTCTCCGTAAGCACGGTAAGAGAAGTAATATCCTTGAGAAATGAGCTATATAAGATGAAAGTATCAAAATAAGAAGGGATAGACTCATATCTTATGAGGGTGTCAGAAATACAAGATTAACTATAAGAGTTGGGGGAAATAATGTCTAATAAAGAAATGGCCACCGTAGTGCTCAATGCACTACCTGATGAATGGGTCAACTTCGTATCTAACATCTACGAAAAGAAGGAATCCACCCCATTCACTGAACTTTTGTCATTCTATAAAATTGAAGAAACCAAGTTGAAGGAAAAAAGAGATGCACGACAAAATGAAAAGGTTCAAGCATTTGTTGCCATGGCTAGGAGAAAAGGAAAGTTTGGGAAGTTTGGTCCTCAGAAAAAGAAGAATATCGATATGTCAAAGATCCAATGCTGTGATTTTCAAGAATATTAGTAATTCAAGAGAGACTATGTGAAACTAAAGAAGGACAACAAGAAAATTAAGGAAAGGAATGAATCCCATGTCACCAAAGAAGTGGAAGAACTTGAGAAGAACAAATTAAAGAAGAAGAAAGTAAAAGATCTCTACTATGACTAAGATAATCTCCTTCACTTAAATATTTTCAGTTTTTTCTTAAATATAGCTATCATGGTAGAAATCATTGTAAGTATGGTAGGTTGCATCATATTAGAAGCATTTGATTGAAGCAAGATCTACTTATAGAAGATTGAAAGGATATATGAAGTAGAAGTCTACATGAATGTAGCATTCATCATAAAAAGAAAGTATATTTTGACAACCGAATTAAAATCATAAGTAGTATACATGGTTGAAAGAAATTCATCTAACATGATAGAATATAAAAATGATTCATCATAAATCATCATAATTAGAAAGAAGCATTTGCAGGATAAGGATAATCAAGATCCTCCATTGGAATCTTCATTATAAGGTTCACCTATACTTGGAAGAAGCAAGTGCCTAGTTGATCACTCCACCTTGTGTGGGATCCATTACTTAGAAGGATGATGGTATGATGAAAAGAAGTGCAACATGTCAAAATGGTTGAACAAATTTCAAGCAAGGAAAGGAAGTTGTCGAAGGAATTATAGAAGACCCAAATAAGAAAAGAAGGATCTCTTCCTTTAGAAATATGCATGAAGGCATGGTTCACATATTGACAAGATGAAATCAATATAATATGTCCTCATAATTAATATGAGGTGGTTGAAAAAGAGGAACTATGGATGGAATTTCCTGGGGAGAAATATATGAACGAAGAAAGAAGAGATCGTGAAAGATGCAACTATAGTCACGTAAGAAAATATAAGGAATCAACATCTAATGACTAGAATAATTGGCTATGACATGTCCATAGACAAGGTCTGAAGACCCTGATAAGGTCTGTAAAGGAAGGAGAACCTTGAAATTTAAATTATTGGAGATGTGCTTATGAATGTGCAGGATGTTGATGTCACAAGAAAATAGATGTCATGATGAAATGCCATCATAAAAGGTAACTTTGATTTGATGTTCATTTTGATTTTTTAACAACATCTGGTTGGGTTGATACTGGGCTACTGAAAGAAAGTTGTACATTTCATCTACATCTAATACTCACGGGAATGGATGGAAGATCTTGAAAGTAACCTGACTTGGAATAGGTAGCCAAATGAAGAAAAACTAGATGTGGACTAGAAGATCACTTTCCGATGAAAAGAAGGATGACATGACTGATATGGTTCATGAAGAAAATTAATGGATGGTTGATGCCCTACGAAGAAAAAATAGAATATGAAGGATCCATAAGGATGAAGATGAAATTCATGACATCTAAATGATGATCTCTATAAGTAGCTGATAGTACCATGATCTCCACCAAAGAGATAATCATTTTTGTTGGTAACAAGTCCCTAGTTAATAGGGGGCTTGGACAAGTCCCTAGATAAGAGGGGGCTTGGGTATATTCCTTTTATAGGAATGAGTATATGTTCCCTAGTTGAGAGGAAGAAATAATAGAGGATTGGGTAAGGATCTGAGACTAATTTTGATACTCTTTGAGGATGAGGTAGGGCATCCAAGTTAAGAGTAGTTGAAGAGGAAATTCCTTGAGGATGTGCTATTCCAAGATAGGAATTGTCCTAAAATAACATACTTTGTGTACACCTAGGTGGGGTATGTTCCTTAAGAGACAATGTCGATGGTGTTTTTCAGTCATTGGTCTCGCTAACGTTGTGCTATGATCTTGTGGAGAGATAGAGTTTTTAGTCAAGGTATTTCTATGTGAAAATGTTGGTTAGTATGATGAGATGCTTCGACATAAGCTAAGGAAGTATCTTGTCATATGTCTTACCAATCCGACTCTTCTGCTGAGAATTCTTCAATTTGGGAATGTCCAAGTACCTTGTATGGATTATGAATAAATCCCTAGTTAAGAGGGAGTGTTGAAATATGTAACTAGGTTCAGTCTTCATAATGACATGTAATGATGATTTTATGTATTCAATGCATTACTCTTTGAGGGAGTCGGTGAATGTTCCTAGAAGCACCTCATAGGTTGAAAGACTTCGAAACTTCATCTCCTTTGTAAATTTTAAGAATAAAACCCGAATAACCTAGTTGTTGCACTTGTAAAGGCTAGCGAAGGTCAATTAGGGCTCCTTAGCATAATAAATCTTTGATCTAGGTGTATTTTGATTCCACTAAGCCCAAGAATCAAGGCACTTATCCCATGACTAATCCTCTCATCCCTTTGGTGGTCAAATAATTTTTCTTTTCTTCATCTTCTCCAATTTTAGACCTAACTCTAGAAGGACTCCTAGGGCATCAAGTGAAATATTTTGTAGCCATCCAAAGCCCTTGCAAATTGATCCACGACATCATTGGGATCTTCTCAAGAGTTCTCCAAGTTTGAGCTCAATCTGATGGTGGAATCCCGAGATATTTCTAGCCCTAGCTCAAGGATCATTCCTCTCCCTAGGTTGCTTGAGGTTAGTGTCCTCATTTGAAATTCAAAAGAAAACCGCTCCTTTGATCCTATTTTCCTCCCTAACTTGGTCAAGCCCCTCCATTTTTTATCAAATCCATGCCATTGACCTAGTTTGGGTCTACTTGGGTTCTTTATCACAACCTTGTGACCCAAATTCCACAAGGATTACATAGAATCATTTTCTCCTTTAAGATCATTATGTCAAGGATAGCTATTGTTAAGGGATACTCCCCAAACTTAGATCTAAGCGTATCCATAACCCTTTTAAGAGATTCATCTATCTTTCTTCAATGACAAGCAATCCCATTATCCGAGCCTCTCTTGTGAATAGGCTTTATGAATCACTCCACCTCCTATCATTGATCTATCCATCCTTGTGATTCCTCCCATACCGACTATCCTCCCATTGATTAAAGTATGTAAAGAGAAGGTATCTTTAGCTGAGGTGATAATGGGCTATTGTTCCATTGTTGCCCCTTGATCTAATAGTTTCTCTATAGGATCCCCTCCTAGGACCCTTGCTAGTTTGAGCCATAAAAGACACATCTGACCAATTTCTTCACCGTGTGGCAACACAATTGTATTCATGCAAAAGAAGGAAAACTAGAGGCTCTGCATTGATTATCAAGCCCTAAAAAAAATCACTATCAGGAACAGGTACTCAATTAAACATATTGATGACCTTCTTGATTAGCTCAAGGGGGCCAAATACTTCAACAAGATTGATTTAAAGTCTGGCTATAACCAAGTTTCAATATAACCCATAGATGTGTGGAAGACTGCTTTCAAATCCAAGTAGGGTATTTCGAGTGGTTGGTCATGCCTTTTAGTTTGACGAATTCCCCCACAACTTTCATGAGGCAGATGACATATTTTAGGCTTTCGCCAACTCATTCGTCATTGTATCTTGATGACATCCTCATCTTCTAAAAGAGGTGGGAAGAACATTTGTAACATATTTGGCACGTCTTGGATACTCTACAGTAGCAAAAGCTATACTTGAACTTGGAAAAGTTCTCTTTTGGCATGGACAAGGTCCAATATTTGGGTTATATTATTGATGAGCAAGGTGTAAATGTGGATCCAGGCAACGTTCAAAATTGAACCCTTCGTAGCCCTTCCTTAGGCTCCTGGCCCTTCCTAAAAGGGCTAAAAGAAAATTACACTTCAAAAAAAATTTAAATATCAAACTCACTCGTCAACTACAAAGGTTATATTAATTTTTTATATTTCAAAAGAAGGGAAATATTTTTAATAGCGTATAAATACTTTTTTAAGTTTACGATAATTTCAAGTTTGTACTAGTGCATAAATCACTCTGACTAGTGATAATTTGGTAGAAGAGACTAGTCAAAGTCCAAATGACCTCATACAATTTAATAGTTATGTCATGATTTGTGGACGTTTCCATGAGGCCCCTAACTTACGCCAAAATGATGCAACTTACACCAACAAGACATGCAACAATCATGATACTATTACACCTAGCACAGGGCAATAGATCACATTGAATAACCTTTCAACAACTATGCATGTCCTCTCGCTCCTCCATGATTATCCTTGAGTGCTCTTTCCCTACATCCATTTTTTCTATTTTCATTTGAATTGCAACCCATCATCCACAAAAGGAAAGTTATCACTCGATGCTAGACTATAAGTTATTTTTCGTTATCCTCCTCATATCTTCATTAACATTTGGTTTTTCAGTCTATGGATTCTTTAATGCAACACTCCTTGAAGTAATGACAGCCTTCGTGGTCACCTAATGTATCCTGGGCACCATAGAATCCACACCCGAGGAAACCAACATTGTGGCTAGATACCCTAAATGCAACTGCTTTCCATCCTTCCATTCCAAGCATTGGTGGTCAAGTTGTTTTCTACATTGTTAATGGTGAAAATTTTTATTTTCATAATTATATGAATCTACCAACTTTGAAAAGAATATATATCTTATATCGAGGGTATTAGACTCCACAATTATAATGCTCTCATTCAAACTCTTGCTGATTTTGCTTCATTGCTTAAATCCATATGAATTTCTTGTCCAAGTACCATTTTTCATGGAGTGTTTGTTCTCTATCATAAATCTACAAGTTTCCTTGAATGTTACTAAACATCATTCAACAAATCAATGAATAACCTATCAAGAAATCTATAGTCAAATCTTATGGCATCTTGCTAAGGTTAAATTTTTTCTATCGCTATCTTGCTAAGGGATTTTTAATTTATGTATTTACTTATTCTATCATTTGTATTTATTTAATAGTGTAAATCTTGAAAAATGTCTCCTATTGGTCATCCTAAGAAGGATAAAATGAAATTGTCAATCGCTGAATCATTTGGTCTTACACAACATTCTAATCAACCATGTAAGATTCAAAATGAAGTTGATGCTCATCTACATGAATATGATGAATCAAATAGTGTAGAGGTTGTTGAAATAGAAAACCTATCAAAGAAACACAAAATAATATTCAAATCTAAATGGAATACAAGGTTTCCATGGGCTTATGTTTTAAAACATTTAATGGTAATGAAAGGATAAAATGTTCTTGACGTGTTAAATTTAAAAGTGAGACTCCATTTTCAAAAGAGGGAACTACCACTCTTTAAGTTAGTGGTATAAGTGGCCATGCAAAATCAAAACCTTAATTTTTGTTTTACAAATTTTGGAGGGAAGAAGTGATCGAAGCAATATTCCAATCATTAAACATGTATAACTAATGGTAAATGTTGGGAAGGAGAAAATTATATCAATGGTTGAAAACATATATTTTGTTGCTATACATGATTTATCTTTAGAAATGTATAAGTCAATATGTGACTTGAATTGGATAAATGCACTCCATGCATGCTTCTAATAGATGAATTTTCTGCATACACAAATACCACACCAAGAAAATATTTTCTTCAAGTTGCTAAAGAGGTGTATTGGAACAATCAAAAAGAGAAGATTTTACATAGGTCATTTTACTCAATTTCAGTTGATGGAAGCACTAATCAAATTATGGAACACCAACTAATTGTTTATACTACATATTTGATGAATGGAGGAAGAAGTCAATGTTTAATAAAGTTTGTATGTTTACTTCATATAAAGGATGGAATAACTCAATGTATGTATGATCTAGTGAGAACTCTTTTAGCATAAATGGATTTATATTTGATGAATTTTGTTGGTTTTGGTTTAGATGGTGCATCTTCCATAAGGGGTATTCATGAAGGTTTATCTCTTAAGCTTCGTATGCTCCTCATTTATTAGTTATCCATTGCATAGCTCACAGGGAAGCATTAAAAATCAATAAGGCTTCATTTCATTTTCCAGAGTTGCAATATATTAAAAAATTTGAAAAAAAGTTTATTCATGGCTTTGAAAATCGACTAAAGCACATGGAAAATTGAGAGAGCTAATGTATACATTTCAAATCACTAAGTTAGTGGTATTACAAATTTATCAAATTAGGCAGCTCTCTAGAGGAAAGGTCATGGAAAGGCTTGTTAAACTCATGCATTATTTGTTAGGATTGGGAGTTAGGGGAGAAAAAAATGTATGAGTTGGAAACAATATTTCAAATGCAAATTTGCATCCATATACTTGCACACATGCTCATTGAATTAAATAAGTTGAATCAAAAGTTCAAAGAGGATCATGTTGATATCACATATATTGACACTACTTTATATGTTTCTATTAGAATGCTTCGTAAAAGATTTTTGGAAAGCATTTTTGGCGTAGATGCAGTGCATATGTCTTTTTTTAGTTAAAGCCTAAAGAGGAACATTTGAATTTGCAGATAAGACATGTATGGTACATTTACATCCATTGAGTTTCGAAAGTTTTCCAAATATGAAAATATTTGGCGCTACTATATTATTGTATTCTTTTGGGAAAATGTTTTATTGTAAAGGTGATTAAATATTTAGATAGGAGATTGATAGATTTACTTGTACTTAATGTGGCTAATTTTTCACTTCTCAACATTATTATGAAAAAGTGAATGATATAGATTGTCCAAGAAAAGATAGTTGAAATGTTTATGTGAAAAAATTTAGTGTTGGGGAATCATCTATTGTGGACACTGCTAGATGTTTGGGTGAAATGAAGAATTTATTTGTGTGATTTGTAAATCATATGCATGAGAACTATGTGGAGATCAACATGAATGGTTTGAAGACTTTCCATATTTGATGAAATCATGGAAAGTTATTCTTGTTATCCCAACAGCCACATCAGTGTGTAAAAGGGGCTTCTGAAAATTAAACATGATAAAAAATGATGATAGATAAAGACTTTCATTGGAGACACTAGATATGTTAATGTTTATATCTCTAATTCCACATAATGTTGTAAATGAGGTAGGTTGGAATGCTACTTATGATTTATGGAAATAAATGAAAACTAGAAATACATTTCCATTGGGAAAATATATTTATATTTTCAATTATGTAAGTCCAAACACCTTTGAAGATCATTGAATGAATAGAAGAAACATATGTTTATATTTTTTTAATGGAATTTGAGTTTTTTTTTTCTTTATTTAATAGCTATATTGAGATTTTATAGTGTGTTATTGAAGCTACTCTTTAAATTTTAAAGATTTTAAAGATTTAGAATGACACTATTTCATTATGGAAGTTTTTTGAGGGGTTTATTTAATATATACTTTTCAGTAGAAGGGATTTTTTTTTTATAACCTTACATCCTTGAAGGGTTAGATGAATATATGCCTTTCTAAATGAAATTAAGAGAAGACCTTCAAATTTGATAATTGGATCCAGGTAAGATCAATTCATTGGGGATTATCTAGCCTCAAAGAGCCTCACAAAGCTTTGCAGATTCTTGGGCCTTGCTAATTTCTACCTCAAACTTGCGTTGGGGTTCTCCCATATAACTTGGCCTTTAAGTCAAGTTAATGAGGGTGGAGTGAAAGAAAAGATTTTTTGGAGCTGAAATATTTCCTTTTCTCTACTCCATTCCTCACATTTCTAGACCTCCAGAAACCATTTGAGATTGAGACAAATGCCTTCAACTATGTTATTGGTGTATTCCTCACTCAACAAGGGCATTCATTGTCCTATCACAGTGAGACACTCTCTGATATTATTTATAGATACCCCCCCCCAATGTTAAGGAGATTTATAACACCATATAGGCTTGCCAAAAGTAGAAACATTACATTATGGGGAAGGAGATGATCATCCACACATATCATCGACCTATTCAATTTATGCAAATGCAATGAATGTTACAAAATGATCACCATCAGAAATGGTCCACATATCTTCAACAATTCCATTTTAATATTAAATACAAGAAGTGTAGCACCAATCACGTTACAGATTGCCTCATTCAGTCCTTGTTCATGGCACTTACCAATGTTCTCAACTATTTTTGGAATGAAACTTTTGGATAACCTTGACTATACAAAAATGATGCAGATTTTTCCACCACATACCAAATGTTGATGAATGACAAGCAAGTTCTAGACTTCCACCTCTAAGATGCAATATTGTGCTACTTGGGACACCTTTGTGTTCCTTCAAGCAAGTGTACCAAGATGATTTGGGAGGTGCATTACAGTCGCGTAGCAGGACACTTTAGCATGTAATAGACAATGGTGGTACTACAAAAGTATTTTTATTGGCCGAAACACTAACAATATGTTAGAAAATATATCAGATCTTGCATTGCCTGTGCCATCGTCAAGTCAACCATTAAGAAGTAAGGTCTATACACATCTCTGCCTAATATTAGTCGGCCTTAGGAATCCATCTCCATGTACTATATGTTTTTCCTTCCTTCTAGTACGCATGGTAAATACTGTGTGTTTGTGATTGTTTATAGATTTTCCAAGATGACCATATTGGCTGCCTACAAGATGAGTATCACAACAAAAGCCATTACCAAGCTCTTATTCCAATGGGTGTGGGAATTTTGGGATCTCACAGATCATCATATCAGAATGAGATAGCAGGTTCCTAAGCATATTTTGGTCAAGCCTTTGGTCATTGTTGTACACCAAGCTCACGAAGTCCATTGTCTTCCACCCTCAAACCAATGACGAGATAAAAGTCGTCAATGAGATGATAGTGAACATACTACACATATACAACTCTAAGTATCCACAAACATGGGATGAAAACCTCCCCTATGTATAACACAACTACAATATAACTCTCGATAATTCAACTAGAAACAACTCCTTTCAAGTGGGCTTGGGATTTCAACCATTGTGTCCCGTTTATGTTTCAATGCATCTTGCAACGACACCAACCAAATATGCACATGTCCAATCTGAAGTTGAAAAATTCATTAAATTTATTGAATGCATTCAACACGTATGCCATTAGGCTCATGTAATATTGGATAAATCCAATACTAAGTACAAAAAACGCCATGATCAGCATCAAGTGCCACATAAATTCAAGTGGGCAACAATGTTTGGTTGCATTTATAGAAGGAACGTCTTGTAGGAGATCATCAAAAGCTTTGACCACTCTGATATAGGCCTCACACCATCACCAAGGCTACGGCTAACAATGCTCATTAAGGGAAATTTCAGCCTAAAATTGGTCCCCTGAAGAAAAATAATAAAATAATATCTATAATAATGAAAATAAGAGTTATAATTTTTTAGGGAAAAGAAGAAAACTACTTTTCTAATTGTATGTTTGGCTTATTTTCTTATAGGTTTACTCAAATTTGAAGTGTATACATGCATTGTATGCAGATGTAAATTCCACATCCAATGAGTACCCATTATGAATAATTTTGAGATAACCCACATTGATAAAAAAAAAATGAGATACATTAAAAAAACACGTGAACACATTTTTTTAATGTATCTTCAATTTATATCAATGTGGGTCATCTCAAAATTATGATAATGGGTACTCATTGGATGTGGAATTTAATTCTACATCCAACAAGTGTATACACTTGAAATTTGACTAAAACATATTTTTTAATGTATCTTCATTATAATCAATGTGGGTCATCTCAAAATTATGCATAATGGGTACTCATTGGATGTGGAATTTAATTCCACATCCAACGAGTGTATACACTTGAAATTTGAGTACCTCTTTTTATATTTAAAGGATTTTGATTGGTTTATATATTATTACATGGAAATTACATGAAAAATTCATGGACAATTTAAGGCTGAAATTTCCTCTAATGTTCGAGCTAATTATCCCCCCATTCCTTAGCCTACACCCAGTATTCAACGTGGACTGCCTTCGGCCATACTTTACACCATTGTTGGACACATCAAATATTGTCGAGTCACTGACACTGACAAAGCTCAACTCATATTGCATTAGACAGACCACAACTAATCTGATCATGGACACACACATTAAGAACACTCACCAATATAGGATCCAATTGTATTCGGTTGTCAAATTCAGTCAGCTCCTGCACTAAGGAAAGTGGCTCACTAGAGAAAAATTTCAGTAGAAGTTTCCTCATCTCATTCAGACACGTAACACAATGGGGACCATTACTTCCTATGGGAGGAGGACTGATCCAAGTGGATATTGGTGGCCACCCTCCTATTCCAGCTGGACTCCCAACACGATTTCCTATCAGTTTCCTACTTTTTAGCACAATTTCCTATTTCAACATATTTCTATTTTTAGCAGTTTTGCAAGTCTTGAACTACTAAAGCCATTTTAAGGCCCTAAACAATGTTTTTGGGGGAAACGGGAAAACATGAGGCAAAAATGATGTTTGCATTAAAAAAAAAAATTGTACTTGGATAAACCTTTCTAACGAGCTATATGTTTGGTACTAAGTTGTTCTTACATAATCATCTTAATCCTCTGTACATTAAATTATCAACTTGGGATTTCATCTTCTTATTGCAAGTTTGTCGACACAGTTAGTGAAAGGATAGTACTTAAATTACTTGGACCTACGTGAGAATAACATGGAGCAAAAGTTGAAAATGAACATTCAAATAGCTCTACCAAGAATACATGATCTTATCAAACTAAAGACAGGAATAAATCATTGTGTTCTTATGAACAATCATGAAATAACTCAACTATTTCTTGGGAAGTGATAACTACGATAAGAATCTTAAGATGCATCTACCAGAAAGGCATTAAATTCATTGAAACCAACAATCCTTACTCTACTGCGAAAATCAAGAATGAAGTATGTTTCTTTAAAGGAAATTCTCTCTAGTCGCTAATTTCTATAATTTCTTGCAAACATTGACAGTAAAACTTAGTAAACAGAAATTCACACAATTGAAGAGTAAATTTGGAAATTCACACAACTGAATAGTAAATATGGAAATTCACACAAGGAACATCAAGTCATTCAAAGTTGAAAGTAACAAGAAATAATGGTACAAAGAAGACAGTGATCATTCCAGGACTGGGCCCATGGTCTCTGGAATTTAATTTTCTTGGAGGAAACTCAATACGCTAGATTAAAACTGAACCACCTGAGTCTTCTTTGATATCAACAGTGAATTACAAAAAGGTCTATAAAAACCTTAAGGCAATCTACTTTTCAATCACCTTTTACAATTGGTGAGAATAATCATAATAATTTGTTTTCCTGGAGTTTAATTGCATTTATATATTACAACATAACTCTAATGCTGGAATAGTAAAGTTATCCTGAGAATCTTCCGATTCTCAGGATGCTTCTTTTAAACTATAAAATATCCATCATACTTTCAGAATAACAAATTGCATCATTTCTTCAACTATCTCATGCACATGGGCACAAATCCTTGATTAGCACATCACGATTAGCCCAACGGTTTCTTCATGGCTTGGTTTCTCTTCAACAATTTAGGGAACAACAATCACACATCAAATATTTCATGTGCATAGATTAACCCAAATTGTGAATTAATGACTTCTTTGGTATTCAAATTAATTTATTAACAAGGAAGAATATCAAGACGTGATTAGCTTCTTTCTATAACTTCTATCTTCCGAATTATTACGATCTGAACTCAAAAAGCTTGAAAACATAATTATTAACTAAAGAAACAAGGGGAAGAACCATACAAATTCCAAGGCCCAACATCACTTCCCAACTTACTTTTTTTGCATGTCCTCATGCAAAGAGATGGTTGACATGCAGTATAGTCAAGGAGTAGGTTGGGTAAGTTTGTTCGCCATAGTGCCTAAATCCATTCCTATTTTTTATTTCCCTGAATTCTATAGACTTACCTGCCTCTGAGAGTTCATACTCAGCTTTATAACCATCTGGATGATACTAGATTATGGGACATTTATACCTACATCCAAGCTAATTAGGACCTTCTGATAGGACAAATGTGTGTAATCTTCCATTCTTCTTATTGTTGCTTGAAAATTTCTTAAATTAAAAGGTTCCCTATTTTTAACTTCATTGGTGGACATCTTCTAGCTCTGTTTAGCATCCAGGAGGGCTTCTACTTTGATTTCTTCAAAATACTTCAGTCCAACTTGGAGAACATCATTATGAACAAGCGTGAGGGCAGTGATAATGCTAGGTTGTTCCATAAACTTCTTATGCTTGATGAGTGTATGTAGAGGGCTCGTTGGCTCCCCCCAAACCCAGATGTCAAGTCCATTCTCCCTTCGTTGAAATGTATCATGATATTTTGACCATCTTATCTGCTTCATGATGAAAGAAATGAATGCCTGGAATTGTACATCACTAATGAAAGGACTGGGGTTTTCATCTCTCTGCTCCTCCAAAAAGAAAATATGCATATATAATTCATATATAAAATATTTTGATCATCATGTTGCTGAAAATACTTGATAAAATCATAAACATTATTAAATTTAGAAGATTGACCAGACAGACCGGCTTTGACCTTCAGCAGAAGATATTATTCTAATAAAGACAAGGCATAATTCTTGGATGGGCATATGCAGGACAAAGCATCAGAATAGATGGAGCAGGCCTCCTTCGTTTGTTTAATGGCTTTCTCAAGTTGGACTTGTATTTTTTTATATATTTTTCTTAGTTGCCCCGAATTTAGCATAAGTCTCATTCTCAATGATGGAAAATGCTTTAAAATTTTGTTGTAATTCATGATGCTCCTTTCAAGGCATCACTTCCCCTTGGTATCATCTAAGGATCTCCTGTTGTTCTTCCAATTTTTTATTTAACACCCGAATGGTAGCATCCATTATCAAGGGGGTGTAAGGATGTACAGGATCTATCTAAGTAGTCATGTTAATGAAAACAAACAATTATGTTTGAATAGCAGCTTCGATGGTCATCACATTGATACCCAAATTTGTCTGTGTTCCTATAGCAACAACAAGGGTTTCTTTTGTCTAAGTTTCTATAGAGGCAAAAAAACTCTCAGTTTGGGCTTCAAGCATTCAAGTTTCTTGCCTTCTCTTATAGTTCCTCTTGTTGTTCCTTAACCAGTTTTTGAGTTTCCTTACTTTCCTTTTCCGATTTTCTTTCTTAAGCAACTCCATTTCATGGTTGATTTTTCTTCTTTCATTTCGAGTAAGCTTTTCTATCTAAACAATTGAAGTAGAAGGGATAGCAGCAATTGTCTCGGGTCCCTGAATTATGACTTCTTCGGCTGTGGTAATGATTACAGGTTTTGTAGGGCCCTCATTATATTGAAGCATGTTAGTAAGGTCATCATTAGTCTTTTGACACTCAAGAGATCATAAAATTGTTCCTTTAGGAGGGGAACAGGGTTCCATAACAATTGTAATAGACTCTCCTGAATGTTCTTGGAGAGAAGTATCCCTAGGGTCTTCTACATATTGCAACATAATAGTAGCATTCGAATTAGAAGGGGAAACAAGAGAGTCGGGTGTCAGGGTTCGTTCGGGTGGAATTTTCGAACAAGCCACATCTTCATCAAAATTTTCAGAATTGAAAAAGGTTCGCAACCTCTCCAACATGATAGATTTTTCTTCCTCATTCATTTGAGGTGAAATTTCTTTATGATTTTCCTAAACATCACGAGACTTTTGAGACACATTTTCCTCTATGGACTGCTCACTAGAATTTGTGGGATTTATTATTTTAATCCGTCTAGATGCCCTTCTACATTTAGCGAGTAGAGAGACTAGAAGGGAAGCTATTCTCTTTTCAACCCTAGTAATCTTTTGTGAAACTGAAGTCTGGGCTTGTTCCTGTGTAGTCTCTTCCCTTACCATATTAGCTTCTTCATTTTCTGTTGATCGCTCAGGTTCCATAGTAAGTATTCTAATTTGTGATGGAGGTTCAATGTTTCCCAAAAATTCATTCCAAGTTAAATGGGCTTGGTTCAATTCTCTGACGAATATCAATTTTATAAGGCAGTTGTGGCTTACTATTGAAACCTAGTCTTTAGATTTACTAATTCTAACATCAGTCTCATGCAAGAGTGAATTTAAAAAGAAGGGTAAATTTATATTTACCTTCTGCTTAAGTGTCACCATCAGCTTTAGATGTCGAGGCCTATCCACATTGTATCAATCATCACAAGTAATATACCTTTGTACTACTTCTGCTAATTCCTTCTAAGGTTCTAAAAAGCAAGCAGGCTAATATCCCTTACCTTTTCAAATCAACATTTTTCTGGGATCTATGAAAAATAATGTTGCACTCTGTAACACGGTTTGTTTATCAATCCATTTTCATCTTTCAGGGGGTGGTATGTAACCCCTGACAAGATTTCTTCATTAATTGGTACCTGCCTGCCCTTTACTATAGTTGTTCCATTGTTCAAATTTGTAAAAATGCCAAAGTGACCAAATTATCAAATCCCTATAATCGAGAAAAATACTTGATCCATCCCACCCGCTCTGGAATACTTTGTGTTTGTTCAGATATTTATAATTGGGCTGGTTCACTACAAATCAATCGACCACCCATATTTGTTATTTCTCAAAGAATAATAGGATGCTGCATTCAAAAGAGTTTTAGCTGACAAATGCAAAAAAGAAGTAGCAACATTCAACGATTACCTCAATACAACACATGTCGGTGGAATCACTGTGATGATTAAGCATTCTTTTCATATGTGCAAATGTCTTATCATATGTGTGATTTTTCACCCCCTTGATAAAAGTAAAGGTCGATTGCAACCTTCAATGATATGGTGAATTGACAACATATCAATATATTAATTACCATAATGGGTAATCATCAAATCGAACAAGGTCACGTGGCCTAGTGATAAGGCATATTAAATGTTGATTTATGCTAATGAAACAGGATTTGTTCAAAGTTCGAAGCATGGAAAAGACTTTAATCATGGTTAAAATTAATTCACACCACAATATTACCATGAAGGAGAAATTAAATTAAAAATAGACTTAGAAAAGTCTTTTAAAAGTGCATTCCTGATATATGAGGATAGATAGTTGTTCATACATGCTTGAATTACCACCTTTGTGTTGTGATAAATTTCCATAATAGATTGGTGATTCCTCCTTTATTTATTAAAAAGGGAAGTCAAAATGGAAATAGATTTATAGGGTGATTTCAAATATACTTCAATACCATAGGCATAGCCTCTGTTTCCAGCAGGCATCCATAGCCTCGACAGGGTTGCATTTTAACCCATTGATATGCCAATATCCCATTCTACTAAAAATTCATGACTCTATTTTGCTAAAAAATTCTCAAAAGACCATTGCTCTGGCATGGTAACTAGTTAATAACAATGACATTCACCAGATATTAATGAAGCAAATAAGCCAGCTCGTGATGAGACCTCTTGTCCTTTGATTAGAATATCAAAGGCCATTAACCTAGCTTGGTGACCATAATGGTAATTTCTCTTTATTAAGTCCTATGATCATGGTAGGTCATATCGTGATGAGACCTCCTATTCTTTTGGTGAACATCTTTTCTCATTTATTTGTTTTTATAGGTTTTCTCTTTTCGTCATGATGAAAGATCAGTGAATGGATTGGCTCATCAACTCCTTAAGAGTTACGGGTAGCATAAAAAGTATTGTAACAATTACCACTTTAAGTCGCTATTTTCTTCTCACAACTTTGCTTGTTAAGGAGATCACCAAAAGAAAAAAAGATCCCTTGGTGGTAATAGAGGTGATGTATCATGAACAGATTATGTTACTACAATATTAGGATTGCTAAATTTATAGAGTTTGTGAAATCAAATAAAATATTATCATAAAGTAATGATTGGGATGACATAATGTTTGTCACCATGACATAGGAGAAAAAAAAAGCTTCGAAATCACAAAAACTCAAGGAAGTGACAGTCATAAGGAAACAACAACTATAAATAAACGAACAATAGTTGTGTCTAAAGGGAACAACAACCATCATAAAAGGGGAAAACAATTGTGACGAAGGGAACGATAACTTGTGATGAATGAGAATAGAAAAAAGGGGACATCGGTTGTAACCAAGCGAACGAAAGTGATGGAACAACAACTACGAACAAAGAGAATAGAAATTGTAACAAATGAGAACAAAAAGTTGTAATAAAAGAGAACAACAGTTGTGACCAAGGGAACAACAATGACGGAACAACGACTACGACCAAAGGAAACAACAACTGTGACAAATGGGAACATGAGGTTATTATAAAAGAACATCAACCCCCTTTTCCCTTAGCTTATTATTGTTAAAAAAAATCCTTATTATATTATATATATATATTCTATATATAATATCTTATATATTATATATATTTATTATTATACTTATATATATATATATATATATATATGGGCATTTAACATTTTCACAAAAATAATATACATTATGTACATCATGAAAATATTTTTCAAAAATTCATGTAGATGTAACTGTAGGGTTACCTCCCAACTCAACTACAACCTGGAAATTAGAATCATTACTTATCTGATGGAAAAAAGACTCTCTTGTGAGTGGCTGACAATACAAGTGTAGTTGATGTCCATTAGCGAGAAAAGATATGCTAGAACAATCAATAGTGGTTAAGGTCATTGTACCATTTTCATATAATTCAGTAATCTAGTAGGGTCCTAACCATCTCGTCTGAAGTTTTCCCGAAAAATCTTGAAATCTGGAGTTGTACAATAACGCCCAATTGCCTTTCTGAAATGTATTATTTTTAATGAGGTGATCATGCCACTTGGCCCTTTGTTGTTGAATAATCGTTGTACATTGCAAGGCTAATAGACATACTTCATCCAACTCATTAAGTTGTTGTAAACATTGTTTTTATGCTTCTGTGAAGTCTAGTCCAATTTTTTTTTGCAGTTTTGAGTCTTTATCTCGAAGTAAATAGGAACGATGGGATCCTTAAAGAAAACAAGGTGGTATGGTGAAAATCCAGTGGTGTTACGCCATGTTGTCTGATAATCCCATAAGGCCTTCGAGATTTTAGCTTCCTAGTTTCGACAGTTCCCAGATACCATTTTGGTCAGAATTTCCACCATAACCTTGTTAGTACTTTCTACCTGCCCATTTTCTTAAGGGTGGTAAGGATAAGTAACTTTGTGCTTAATGTGGTAGTTCTAAAGGGTGGCATAAATCATATGAACAGTGAGTTGTGACCCTCCATCTGTTATTATTTCTCTCGATAGTTTGTATCACACGAAAATTTCAAATAGGAAACTAATGACCGCTTCTTCTGTAGCTTTCAGAAGAGCTACTGCTTCCACCCACTTAGTCACATAATCTGTGCAAACCAATATGTACACCTTTTGATTTGATGGTGGATTGAAGGGGCCTATGAAATCCAATGCCCATATTTCAAAGGGCTCTATTACAAGTTGTGACTGCAAAGGCATCTCATCACCTTGAATGGGATGACCGATTCTCTAGCAGCTATCATAGCTTTGGACATACTTTTCTTCATCTTTAAATATTGTGAGCCAATTATAGCCCATATGGAGTAATTTATGCCTAGTCTTACAATCAGTGAGATGCCCACAACAGGGTTCACTATGACAGGCCTTGATAATATCATAAATCTCATCCTCTCTGATGCATCTGTGAATTTGAAAGTCAGATCCCATTTGAAAGAGATATTCATCTATACATGAAAATCGTGCATTGCGTTGGACGATAAGTTTCCTATCTCGAGGTGACAAATGCGCTGCCAGTTTCCCTGCTGCCAGGTAGTTGGCCACATTAGCATATCAGGGTGTCTTGAGTGTTAGGGAAAATAGGTGTTTGTCTGGGAATTGATCATCTACTGGTGACAGTTCAACTATTTTAGGTACTTTAGACAAGAAATCTGCAATGAGATTTTCTTTTCCTAGACGATCCTTTATAATAATATTGAATCCATGTAACAACATCAACCATCTAGTTATTCAGCCATTAGTAATAAGTTTTTTAGCTAATTATCTAATAGGCGAATGATCAGTGTATAGAAAACTTGGATATCTTGTTATGTAGTGAAGGAATTTATTAATAGAATATACAACAGCTAAAAATTATTTCACTGTCACTGTATAATTTAGTTCTACTAGTGTAATATTTTTGTTGATATAATAGATGGCATAAGGTTTCTTCTCTTCTTCCTACCTGAGGACAACTTCTATTGTCATGTCTGATGCGTCTGATGAAATATGGAAGGACAAATTCCAGTTTGGCCCTCTTAATGCATGGGTTGTTGAGACCAGCTTTTTAAGTTCTACAAAAGAAATACCACATTTGTCAGTCCATTCAAATTCAACATTTCCTATTAAAACATATAATTGTACATCTGTCTTTGAAAATGTTCTATAAATATGTGGTAGCATCTAACGTAGCCAAGGAAACTACGTACCTCAGTTGGTGTACAAGGAGTAGGAAACATAATAATTACCTCAATCTTCATTGGATCTACTTGAATACCTGCAATAGAAATATAATGTCCCAGGACTACACCTTCAGTCATCATCATATGGAATTTTTCATGGCTATGGCATAATCTGGTAGCAATGCACCATTCAAGTACTTTTTCCAAATTCTTTAAAGCTTGACCAAATTCATCACCATATAGAGTAAATTCATTCATATACAGCTCAAGTCTTTCATTAATCAAATCAGAAAAGATACTCAAAATCGCCCTCTGGAATATGGTTGGGGCATTACACAGTCCAAATGTTAAAACGTTATATGCAAATGTTCCCCGTGGGCAGGGAAATGTAGTCTTGTCTTAATCTTCGAGAGCAATCTAAATTTGATTATAACCACTAAAACCATCCAGGAAGGAGAAGAATTGCTTCCCAACTAGAGTGTCAAAGACTTGGTCTACAAATGGAAGGGGAAAATGGTCTTTCTTAGTAGCTTTATTTAGTTCCCTATAATCTACACAAATTCTCCACTTCCCATTCCTCTTAGGGACAACAACTAATGGAGAAACCCATTGGCTGTCCAAAATAGGACATATAAAATTGACATACAAGAGTTTTTGTAATTCGTGTTTTACTACATCCCTGGGATGTGGACTTAGTCTTCTTTGGGGTTGTCGAGTAACCCAGACATACTTTTCTATGTAAATGTGATGACTAGATGATTATGGATCAATGCCTTTCATATCAGAATATTCCCAAACAAAAGTCTATTTATATTTTTGAAGAATCTAAATTAATTTTCCTTGTTGCTGATCATCCATATTGACATTAATATTGAGGGTTTTACCAAGTTCAATTTCAATTAGAATGGTATTATGGACAGGAGCCGTAGGTATATGACCATTATTTAAACTCTCTAGTGGATCTTCCTAGGCTTCGTTATCGAGTATAACTTTCAGTATTTGACATGTTGGATTCCCATAATAGACGGTTAGTTAATAAACCCATTAATTATATCATATTTTATCTAACTTTTAAATACAAGGGCTTCATCTAAGGTAAGAGGAGAACACATATTTTCCTCCATAGTGTAATCAGGGCCAATTAAGATAGGAGTGCAAGATAATGCAATTTTGACTTGTTTGAAAGATTTCCTTGCATCCTCGAAGCAATTTACCTCGCTTCCCTTTTCAACATGTTAGTTATTTCTCTTAGATGCTCAGCAAGGTTAGGAATAAAACTTTTCAAGAAGTTGATCTTACCATTATAAGACTAAATTTCCTTCTTGTTTCTTGGGTAATCCAATTTTTGGATGGCCTTGATTCTTGCGTGATCTATGCAGATGCCATCTTTTGATATGATATGACCAAGTAATTTCCCCTCATCCATGGCAAACAAACTCTTGTTCAGATCCAATGATATGTTGAATTTCTTGCACCTTTGGAAGACTATCCTCAAATGATGCAAATCATCTTCATATTTTTGGGATAAAAATTGTTATATCATCAAGGTAAATAACTAAAGACACATATTTTCATTAGCAAAAATGATATCCATCGCTCGCTGAAATGTAGCTCCTGCATTTTTTTATCCCAAAAGGCATCTTGGTGTACATGAAAGTACCCCAAGGTGTAGTGAATGTTTTCTTCGCTTCGTCATCGGGATGGACCAAGATTTTATTATACCCTGAATAGCCCTCAAGTAAGGACATTCTAGAAGAAGCCACTACCCTTTGTAGAATTTGACCCATATTTGGGAGAGGGTAATTGTCCTTAAAGGAAACTTTGTTCAGAATTTAGAAATCAATGCATAAATGAATTTCACCTGTCTTTTTCCTAACTGGAAAAAGATTCGACATCCACTCATAAAAGTGAAGAGGAACAATGATACCAACTTTATACAATCGGTTTACCTAATTCTCTATGGATGGAAGCAGCTTCGGATTGATCCTTCTGAGATTTTGGCGAAAAGACTTTTGATTGGGCTTGATAGGAATAGTATGTCGAATTATATTTTATCATAAACCTTCAAATCTGAATACTCCCATGCAAACACATCATAAAACTCAACCAAAAGTGCTGCATATTTACCTTTCATTTCCGGGGTTAGGGACTTTGATAACTTCACCATCTTTGGCTTCTCAGTCATGCCAACATTGATGTTTCAACTCCTACTTTAGTGGGGACCATTATCGTCTTTTGTGCAACATCATCATGATCGAAGAGTTCTTCCAAGGTTACAAGATCTCTTGGAATGGAATTTTCCTTCAGTCGTAATACTTCCAACTCTGTAGCTTGGATCTCTTGATCATCTTCATAAAATACATCATCAATGTAAGAAGTGGTGAATTATTCCTCTGTTTGCAGAAAATTATTGATTTTATTATCATCCTGAAACACTTGCCAGTACCAAAGATTATCAAGGACAGTAGGGCGATTTTTAACATTTATTTCAAACTTATTATTGGAATGTATTGGGACTTTAAACATGCTTGTAGCGGTGGCAAGAGAATCAACTATAAAATTTCGGTTTCTTCGAATCAGAGACAATGTATACTCAGGAAAAAATTTTAGGATATCCAACACAGCATTGTGATATGCTCGCAAACTATGATTTTTGGCTTGGTATTCCCCATTTAATTGTTTGATTACTAATTTGGAGTCACCATAAACTGAAATCTTATTTGCACCTAGCTTCTTAAGAATCTTAAGATTGGTAATCAAGGCCTCATATTCCGCTTCATTATTAGAACAATCGAAAGCTAGTTTGTATGAACATATTCTAACATTACGAGGATTTTTACCTAAATGATTCATTGATGTAGGAATCCAAATTCCAATTCTAGATCCTTCCTTTCCCATGGCTCCATCAAAATCCATGGTCCAAAGAGCATTTTCCTCACTAGGAAGTTGAAATTCGGAAGACTGACTTTTATTTTATGTTGGAAGATGATCCATTGTCTCAACATAATCTATCTCCTTCACTGAATTCATTTTCCTTTCAACTAATATATTAGGCTGCAAACCACTCAATCCCTATTCTCTATTTTCGGCAAGTGAAACTGCTCCAAAACTACTTGAAACTTCTAAAATTTCTGAAACTTCCTCAATCTGACTTTCTAAATCAAATGAACTATTATCGTTGTACAAAATAATTGATTCTAAGTTGGTATGTACAACATGTATGGGGTGATTATTCGGCTTCTCTTTGCTATTAATCATATATTTCATCTTGTTTTCCTAGCATAACTTCATAAGTTGACCAAAGACCGGTATAGTAGCATAAGAGAAATCAAGTTGCAAAGTGCCTTTGAGTTTTTCTCCCCATGACTGGGAGAGCAACATTCCATACCTTGGAGGCATTTTGGAAACAACCACATCCATCAAAACATTCTTTTCCGGAATCTAGTCTAAATATACTACCAAGTCTTTGATGAGACCGAGACACTTAACTCCTCCCGAGTCAAAGGAGTAAAGGTCATGATATGATAAGGTAATATCTAGTCCTAACTTGTCCATGATAGCTTTGGGCATGAGATTGTGAGAAGCTCCAAAATCTAGCATGGTGTTATGAAGGATGAAATCATGGATCTTAAGGCGGAGGTAAAATGGTGGCACTTCACTGTCTACTAAATTTCCATCTACGACAGGGCCAAACAAAAGCTCAGGGTGGTCATCACTAACATTCACCATGTCTGACATTTGATCAAACTTTAGCATTTTGGCTATATGGAATTTATACTAATCATTCTTAACTAATTCGTTCAAAGGAATGGAAATTTTCAATTTAGAAATATCATTCTCAATACTAAATAACTTAGGATGTTTTTCTACCTCTTTGGAAGTCATATCCTTCTTTTCTAGTTGTTATTTGGTAGTAATCTCCTTTCTTTGTCCTCCAATTTTTGTTTCTTCATTGTTCTTTCCCTGACCAGTGGTAGCAAACTCCTTTTCTTTGTTCTCATTTGTAGAGGTCGATTCTTTGGTATGAGTATATTTTTGAGAAGTTGGCCTCTTCAAACTTGAAGTGAGTTGTGCATTTATATTCCTCAAACTATATTTCCTTTGCACTTGGCTAAGAGAATTTTGGTAACCCCTTTGATAATATTTTGTTTGGACTACTGACACATCATCATTTGAAAGAACAAATCTCTTATCACTAGGTGTATATGTTTCCTCGGAAAACTCATCCTCTTCCGTGAGGAAAATAGATTGTTGATCCTGCTCAAAAAATTGATTCTCTCTTGCAAGCTCTTCTTCTTCATCAAGTCCCTGTGCATAATTCTGCTCAAGTGGAGTACAGATTTTCTAGTGTCCCTGTTGATCCCGACCCCTCTACTCTCTCTCTTTGATTCTAAATTTAGGTTTCTACTGATAAAACCCTATCTAGGTAGGAAGGAACGGTGGGGTATGAATGGGAAAACAGGGAAAAAAGGACTGCAACATTGAGGAAAGGGAATGGAGGGGTTAGGGATTAGGAAAATTTGCGGTAAAATTATAGGGGATAGGGATAAATGCTAGGGAGTTTACGAAGGTGGAATTTCTTGAAAAGAGTGAGGGAAAGGTGTGAAAAGGTCCAAAACGCAGTCCTAGCCTAGGAATTTGCCAAAAGCACATCAGAGGCTAGGGTTTCTAAGGAAAATGAGGGAGATGAAGGGAATGGGTATGGAAAATGTTTAGGGGAGGTATGTGCATGTAAGTGAGGGTGATAGAACATAATATCTATGTTTTTTACCACTGTAATGAAGCAAAAACACATAGAAACCAAAAGCGCATTGAAACCCTAGGAGAGGGATTTTCACTGAGTTTTCTAAGAAGAATGATGCATAATAAAGGTGAAAATTTTCTACTTACTTTCCAAGGAGATGCTAGAACCTATGAAATTATGAAAGGAGCCCCTTTTATGCTTGCTTGGCATCCAAATTCAAAAGCACAACATAGAAGCTAAAAGCACAGTCTAGGAGGTAAGCAAGAGTTTCAAGGAGGAATTTCGATGTCCTGGAGGCTGGGATGAAGCTCGATGGTAGAGATGTGCTCAATGAAGGTGAAATGAACAATTAGAATGCTTAGATGGTCTCCTTATAAGCTAGAAATCAACTTTTTGCTTTGGTTCATGAAGTGACATTACTTGTCTTTTTTAAAAAATGAATGATAGGATAGTGTACAATAGCTTTATCACTTTATTATGCAAGGTTACATCTTCATAAGGAGTAAAATGTACCTTAGGAATCATTTAAAACACTTTTTCTAATTACTAAATATGGCGATGACATAACTTCCTACATGAATTTTGATGATATGACCTAATAATGACACTAAATGGATATCTAAAACCATGATTAAGGACCTTTGAAACCTTGCAGTTTAATGACGAACAAGACATTCTTCTGGTGATCTATCACAAGGAGTGATGGAAAGACCATGAAAACATTTTATGATCATAAGCATGGAGGGAGTCATAATAAGACCTAGACACTGACCAATGATCAAGTTTTATTTGAAAATTTAATTTAAACTATAACAATTTGACCTAGGACCCTATCAACTAACATTGAAAGAGCATATTTTATCACTGGTGACTCATAGACACTAACCAGGGGGATATGGCTAGTCTTTGACCCTCGAGTGGGCCTTACAACACTAATCAAATCATGAATTTCAGGTGATTTTCCTGTAATAGGGGTTGCAAGGGGTCCAAATTCAGAAGATTGTGGATCCATTTCAGTAGTTCGTGGGTCTGCTCTGCTTGTTTCTTCATCTCCTTATTTTAAATTAAAAGATTTCCCCTCATATTTATTAGAAGCACTAAGGTGTTTACTAGGTGTATCTTGAAGACTTTGTTCAAATCCTTCAGCCTTATCGTGAATCTCAGTGTGAGCTGCAGTTTGTGATTCTGCTACTCAAGAGGTAATGGTAGAGCCCTTCCCAGATATTGTTCGGGAACCTACTAATGCTTGAGATTTAGATTTTCGAATGGTTTTGTTTATAAATGTTGATCTTCCAAGGCCAACCTAACCTTGGTTTTTTGTGGTTTTTGGTATAGGTTTTTGTTCTACATCTTCCTGGTTTCTAAACTTCTTCTTAGTCATACACACCTACATAATTTAAATGCATCAACCAAAGGTGGGCATTGGCACAAGTCTTCTACTTAGTGCATGCATAGATTCTTACCTTCCGTCTTCAATACCCGACCCTTTAGAGATACAATCTATCACTTCTTTGACAACCTCCCTGGTAATGACGCCAAAATGTTGGGCACTAAGTTGTTCTTAAAGAATCAACTTAATCAATTGTACATTAAATTATCATCCTAGGATTTCATTTTCTTATTGCAAGGTTGTCGGCAAATTCGGTGCAAGGATAGTACTTAAATTACTTGGATCTACATGAGACTAACATGAAGCAAAAGTTGAAAAGGAAAATTCAAAAAAAATCTACCCGAAGAATACGTGATATTATCAAACTAAAGACATGAATAAATCGTTGTGTTCTTATGCAAAAATCATGAAACAACTCAACTATTTCTTGGGACGTGATAACTACAATAAGCAAATTAAGATGCATCTACCAGAAAGGCATTAAATTCTATGAAACCAACAATCCTTAATCTACTGCGAAAATCAATAAATAAGTTTGATGCTTTAAAGGAAATTCTCTCTAGTCGCTAACTGTTATAATTTCTTGCAAACATTGACACTAAAACTTAGTAAACGAAATTTCACACAACTAGTTTGATTTTAGAGATAAGCTACCATCTTCCAAGCTAGTTTGATTTAATTTTGCATGTAAACAATTTTCAACAATTTTTGTTTATTAATTAATGTTCAGTTTCATTGTATCTCTGTGTTCTTGTTTCAAATCTATATTTCATTTCATTCCTTCATAAATCTAGATCAAATTGAGCATGAATCTAGAAAAAATAAACGTAATATTGAGTGGCCTACTCCTCGAAGCATCATATAGGTGAAGTGATTCCCTGAATTAGTAAACTTTTTAAGAGGTTGATTAGTAACATTATTGGTATAAGTTCCCACTTGATTGATTGCACAAGAGGAAAGGTCTTTACTTGGATGACAATAGTTGTTGAAAGTTTTGAACAACTCAAAATAAGGGTTATGGAAGTACCCTTCCTTACTATACCAAACTTTGAGAAACCTTTTGTGGTCGAAGTGATGCTTTAGGAGTTCCAATTGTAGGAGTGTTAAGCCAAGAAGGTAAATTTATGGTCTTTTTCATTGAGAAAGTAAATGCTGCTAAATATAAGTATACCACTTAAGACAAGGAATTCTACATAGTGGTACAGGATTTAAAATATTGGAGAAATTACCTTCCGCAAAAATAATTCATTTAGATAACTACTAATCAGACCTTGAAGTACATAAATTCCTAATAAATTGTCCTACAAGCATGTTAATTGGGCTTCAATTTTGCAAGCCCTTACATTTGTTCGGTAGCATAGGGTTGGTAAAACTACTGTAATGGTTAATGATTTAAGTAGGTGTCATATGTTGGTGGTAATGAGTACTGGTCAACTTTGAAGAAATTAAGAGTGAGTATGCTAGTGATCTATACTTTGGCAACATTATTGCAATTCTAAGTGGAAAAAACCTTTCTAGTTCATATTCATTTCATTATGACTTATTATTGGATGGATTTTTGTTAAAGTATTTTTGACTTTGCATCCCCCCTTGGATCTGTAGAAATTCCCGTTGTAGATCACCTGATAATGAAATGTACTAAAGCAAAATACTAGATCTACTTCTACAACAAACTTTGCCGAAGCTTAATCGAATATGAGCAAGATCAAACAGAACACATATAACTGAGAATGAGAACGCAATCACACATGAACACAGAAGAATACTCCGAGGAAAGCCTCAACTAAAAACCCCGATCTCTGTATTATCATACAAGTGGAAATTATCTTAGAACTACGCAAAGCCTTAGCTCGGAAGTTATCCAGCTCTCAGTACAATCCCTCAACACTGCTCACAGACTGAATAGACACAACATATGACTATCCTCAGCCCTCCAAGCCTCCTATTTCCTTGCGCATTTTTTCCTGGGGACCAATGTTGCCACCTGTCTGAAGTCTAGCCTCACCCAACTCATTAAACTTAGAAATAACTGTGTAATCCTTAAGGAATGAATTCCTTCTGCATGCAAGAGATATTCACAATGGAATACTCCTGCAACTGATAGTACACTGTCCCTCCATCTGATCTCAACCGGGTCTCTGACAGAACTGACATGCATGAGTTATTTATGAGAGAATATTTAGTTATCTGAACTGTAGTAGTCACATGCATGCATGCATTAACCAACTAATCTCACAATTAGTTCCTCCAACTATTGGAACTAATCTAACTAGACTTAACTCAGTTAATTGAGCTAACTAATTACAACTCAAAATTACATCTCATCCTTATCTCGTTAACTAAGGGATAAATTCCTTAATCAACGGAATAATTGTTGCATGTCCTCACATAGACTTCATGTTTGTTTTTCCTCAACTAATTAACTCAAGATGAATCAATTAAGTATTTTACAAAAAACTGCTAAGATCAAATTCGAATTTTAATTCACAATTTTAGTTTAGGGACTAACTAAAATTGGAATGTATTCCAAAATGCTATTTATGGCAGTGTTATTTTTAGCACTTCTATATTTAGCATTTCTTGTTGCTATTTTCAACAAGATCTAGGTGAGAAGAGTTGGTAAGAGAGATGCACTATAATAAATTGCACAGACGCTTTGGAAGGGACAGGGCATTTGAAATAGTGAGAGAAAAAATCTTATGACCAAATGATGCAGGAGAATTTAGACCTAGTCAGTAATGTGATGGTATGATCACATGTTGTGGCTAAAAAAGGGTTTGAGGACAAGATATTAATTAATTTTATTAATTTAAATGTATGAGAGTGTTTTATTTGTTGTCAAAATCTGAGCAGAAAAGGGTATAAGTAGCTGATTGGTCCTCCCTGCGTGGAGATTAGGCTAAGCGGTTAGATTATCAGGTTTGAATAGGATATGAGTGATTTGAAAGCTTAAATTAGCATTTGTTTAAGAAAAGAATGGAGTGAAGAGATTATTTTTGGAAGAATGAGAGATTTCTGGATCTGAACTAAATGGGTTCATGAATCCAGATTTTGTATAAATTGTAATCTTTTAGAATGAGTGAGGGGTTAGATTCTGATGGAAAGATAGGATGGATGAGTGAGGGTAGAACTAAAACAGTCGAGTGTGACTATTTCTTCTGTAAATATTATTCAATATGAATACAGTGTGGATTGTGTATTTCTTTGTGTAATCTAGTATTGAGTGTGTTTATAACTTTTGGTTTCTAAATTGAGGATCTGAGAATTACTGTGTTAGTTGATGCTAAGGATATAGGATAAGAGTGTGTGTTCTGTATATAATGTAGAAAACTGGTTGATGTGGATTATCCCTACCAGATTAACAAATAGAGATTGAATGAAGGAAGGAATAATCATTGATCACAAGTTTGATCAATGATGATCTATTTGTGAGAAGATCGTAAGTGTTCTCTAATGAATATGCATGCAGTTTAATACAAGAAATAGACTCGAAACATCATAAGGTCAAGTAGATTGATAAATTTGTGAAGAACCTGAAGTAATCAGAACCGTCTGATTAAGCAAATTCGATAGATGTGTGGGTGTTAAGCAGTGGAGGCGATATTCATAAGTGGTAAGTGGATTATCGGGCGGCTTAAAAAACCATAAGTGGTATCCCAGAGGACAGACCCGATGAGGTTTATGTGCCAAATATTAACTCAATTGAGATCCGAAGGAGATCGGACTGTCCGTTGAGATGGTGATTGGATGCATATCGCATCGAAACATGCACAATCAATAATCTGCAAATCGGACCCGATGAGCAATTCAACAGTGGCTTAATTTTGTTGAATTTTGGTTGATCATAATAGTTCGTTGTGGAGGGCGCGATCCAATGGTGATCGGGTCATAAAGTGATCGAACTTTAATTTCAAAAACGGACCCGAAAATTTATACATCAAGGATTTATATTGCTTATCGGCTCTGTAAGAGTGGTTAAAGTTGGGGAAAAGGTCGGACCCGAAATGTTATCAACGTAGGTTAAATCTATTTGAGATCCGTTCGAATGTAGTTGAAATGGGACCGGGCTCATTGACAGGTTATGTCTTTGTTTTTCATTGATCGGGTGTATAGTCGGGTTTTCTATTGTTTTGGGTTCCGATAATTTGATGGGGTTTTATTAAGTTTTTTTTTGGTAGGTAAGCACCCATAGAGGATTTGAACCAGTGACCTATCACAAGGAGTGCCTTAACATTGCACCCATTCACTGTTAATCCAAAGCCCCATGGGCGGGGTTTTGTTAAGTTAAGTGAACAAGGATTTAATTAGTTTTAATTCTGAATTTATGAAAGGGTGTAACCTTGCTTCACTTTGGAGGATATGTGGGTATAACTCATAGGTCCACATGGGATTTTTAAAGGATGTCAGTTATCTGGCATCATTTTTGGTATCAAAGTAGAAAAGGATTCTGCATTGAAGTACAATAATGTTAAATATTGCAGATATCTGCATGTTAGAACAATCAAAGCAAAATAAAAGTTCAAAAGAATTTAATGCAAAGGACACTGAGATTAGAATAGGGAAAAGGTGAATCCTCTATCATCAAAGAGATTTGTTTGGATGTTTGGAGAACAACAAGGGACTAAAAGTTTCCTTTCAAACAAATGAAATTTCCATGTAAATTGATTAAATGACTGGTTTGATTTGAAAGCAAAATTAAAGTAGAATGTTTTGAATTTAAAGTCAAATAGAAGAGTGGATTGCTATGACTAAAATCATTTGAATGATTTGAAGAATTTTAATTATTGGGGATTGCTTAAAGTATTGTTGAAGACAATGATATTGATGATTGAAAGAGCAAAGATTGGGTTTAATAGATCTGAAAGAAAATCCACTACAAGGAATGAATTTTGGAATTTGTAGAAGCAAGACAGGATTTGCTTATAACAGATTATCAGAAGGAATTTGTATTGTGTCATGAATTTTTAAAAATAGGTGAATTTCAAATTGAATCTTAATCGTAAAATGAAGAATAGTTGCTGACTGTATGGAGTCTTATGAA
Source organism: Pinus taeda (assembly GCA_000404065.3). Lineage (NCBI taxonomy): Eukaryota > Viridiplantae > Streptophyta > Pinopsida > Pinales > Pinaceae > Pinus > Pinus taeda. Next base: position 109,847 of record APFE030230896.1, read on the forward strand.
TGGACAAGTTTAAATGAAATAGTGAACTGATGAATCATTTGGAAAAGATTTAATTAATGGAATGGGAATTAGTTTTAAGAAATCTTTCAGGGAAATTGGCAAGTTTGCAAGGTACTTTAATGTACCTTGAGATAAGATTGTACAAGTCAATGGAAACAGTGAAATTGCTGGAAGGTAGAATGAATTATATCAACATCATAGCACATGAGCTATGTTAAAGAAGAAGAAGCAAGAAGAGCTCTCAGATGAGTGAAGGTGACAGTACCCAACAGTAAATGAAATTACTGAATGAAATAAGGAAGTGAGCAATTGCAGATGCAGCGGCCTAGAGCAAGGAGCGTTCAAGAGAAGCTGAGAACAACTTCCAACTATGGTTGGGTAGAAGTTGTTGAGGCATCTCCACAATTGTGATTGTGGGTAGAGTTGTCTTAAAGATAACAAATCCAGCAAAAGGAGTGCTGGGTAGAATTGCTAGTCAGTGAAAGGTTCAAGGAAAGAACCAATAAATGCCAAAAGGATAAACTCTAAAAAGCTTGGTGAGGTATGAAGGATACTTGTTACAGATGAAAGAAAGGGATAGTTGCAGCTCGCCAGTGAACAAGGAAATTTCACCAGAGGAAGAAATGGAATTGACTATTGATAGTCATAACAAGGGCACAGAGGAAAGTCATAGATACAGAAAAAAGAGTGCCAAAACAGTTGGACTCAAAAGAATGAGTAAGGAAGAAATGGACATAGATTTGGCTGAGATGAAGGTAGAACTCAGTCATTTGAAGAAGCTAGTACATAAAAGAATCAGAGAAGATTTGGAACAAGGAATTTATGTGGGAAAAAGAGTTAAGTGGCCTGTCAGAGAATTGCTTGCTGATAAATTAATACTCCGAACAATTAATAATGAAAAAATAGAATACAATTGTGAACCAGAGAAAGGACCTCTCCTTGGGGAAGGAGACAATGATGATAGTGATGATAGTGACGAAGAGATGATCTACACAAATCAACATGAGAAAAAGGTGATGGTAGCATATTCACAGGCAAGAGAATCTCATAATTTTTGGATTAATTATTTGTGTGAATGTAAAGTTGTAGGTATGCAGCCAAATGAAATTGACTCTATGAAAGAGGCAGAGACAAGAAAAACACAAAAGAATATTCATAAAGAATTTCAAGACTTCAATTGGTGGAGAAAACTGAAAGGCATAAGTGAATTGGTTGTGTCTTCTCTTATTAAAAAATTATTGGATCGTGTTTGAAGGAATATTAACATGAACAAAAACCCAATGGGAAATGGACAAAGAAAAGGAAATAAAAGCATTGCAGGGTTGTGAAGTGAAGAGAAGCGAAGCTGACACAGAGAACTCAGCTGAAGAAGTTAAGCCAAGGAATCCTTTTAAATATCAAAGTCTTATCGTAGAAGAGAAAAAAACATTGCTATCTTATTTGGATAAACTGAGTGCTGGAGAAAATTGTGAAGGACAGGGGGATGTTATGCAAACTTATGATGAAATTGTCAAGTAAAGTCAAGAAGCTGCAGTCCAATAAGTATTCTTTTATGAAAAAGAAATTAGAGATGTTGAGGAAGAATTCCTCAATAACTTAGTAAACTATCCGAATAATTCAAAGAAGTATGAAGATCTGATCACTGAGGCTTCAAATGAAGAGCCTTGTATTTTTAAAATTGATATTTTGTGTATGTTTTCAAGTTTGACAGGTAATGAACAATAATTGGACAATGTGCTTATGCATGTTGATGAAGAAGTGAGATTATTGGAAGAAATGGATGGATTAGAAAAGTATTTTGAGCATGTATTTAATAAGTTTGAGAATAATGATATTGACAGGGAGTTTGTCATCATTCAAGAAGATGAAGACAAGCAAATGAGAGTTTGTAATCAGAATGAAGTATCTTCAGTAGAAAAACCTAGATAGTGTGGAAAATGAGAAAGAATGTATGATGATGTTGACAGATACAAAAGATCAAGAAATTTGTGTGTTAAAATTGGAAACTAGGGCCAAACTCCATGTGGGTCACTGTATTCATGGCTGATAATATTTTTCCTAGATTCCTCTCATCGAGAGGTGTAGGAATGATCTAAAGGTCATCCGATTCCGATAAGTGTTTATGGAGACATGAATTTATTTTGATTATGGAATAATTATCAAGCCGGACAGCAACTCATGTAGGCTTAGAAGCCCAACAGACGCATCTATTCATCATCAACATTTGTATATAAATACAAGAGGCCTTTTCCTCATTTGGATACGCACTGATCATCACATCTCTCTCTCTCTCTAGTGTGCGGTGAAATCTTGCACTGGTGCGCGGAAAAATATTGCACTCGTGTGCGATGAAATCTTGCACTGGTGCGTAGCGAAATCTTGCACTAGTGCATGGTGTAATCTTGCACTGGTGTGCTGCAAAATCTTGCACTGGTGCATGACGAAATCTTGCATTGGTGTGCGGAAAAATCTTGCACTGGTGCGTGGCTTAATCTTGCACTGGTGTGCAGCGAAATCTTGCACTAGTGCACGGCGAAATCTAGCACTAGTGCATGGAGAAATCTTGCACTAGTGCGCTGCGAAATCTTGCACTGGTGCGTGGCGAAATCTTGGACTGGTGTGCAGCGAAATCTTGGACTGGTGCACGGTGAAATCTTGGACTAGTGCACGGTGAAGTCTTGGACTGGTGCACAGTGAACGACTCAATGGTGGAAACTTAACAAGTTCAATCTGGGGTTTGCTACCCTAGTTTAGGGCTGATCTGGGGTCTGTTGTTGCTGATATAAATCAGATCCTTGTATTATTTCTCTTTGCTGAACTATTGAAGATAAAAGAAGATTTGATCAAAGGATTTCCCCATATTGGGGTTTGTCCCTGGCTAGCCACCACATCTTGTGTGTCTTGTCTTCGCTTGTTTTCTGTCAATCGTTTGATGTTCTATTTGCACTTTACTTTATGTACATGTGATTGCTAATCTATGGATAATAATAATAAAAATAAGTGAATTTCTCTAAGCATAGAACATACCATAATTTAACATGGTATCAGAGCTGAGGTGAAGACAAAGCCCGAGCAAGAGCAAGAGCAATCGCCGAAGAGAAGATTGGAAAACTATCCAAAAAGAATTCATGGGGTCCTCAACACACTTCCCTACTGAAGACAAGCTCCATGAGAAGTCTGACTACCACGGATGGAAGATGTCTCTCTATCTAACATTAGAAGAATAGGAAGTGTTGGACCATGTGAAAGGAGGAATTGCTGAGCTTTCATCAAATGCATCTACTGCTGCTAGGAACAAATGGACCTGAGGGTGGAAGGAAAGGACAATGTTACATTTGCGATAAAGTAGGTCACTATGCAAGGGAGTGCCCTGATAGAAGGGACTCACACCAGGACAATGATTAAAATCCCTCTCATGGAAATCAAAGGAATGGAAAATCTAATAGCGGAGGTAAAAGGAGTGTTGGAAATCAAGGAAGAGGACAAACATTCGAGAAGGCTAGAAATTCCAGGTATGAATCTAACACTATTGACAATAAACAAGATGACTAGATATCCTGTGAGGTCTGGATTATGTGTTATCCATGACGATTATGTAGTAGGATGATTAGTTCTCCTGTGAGGTTTGGATGATGTGTTCTCCATGACGATTATGTACCAGGATGATTAGTTCTCCTGTGAGGTATGGATGATGTGTTCTCCATGATGATTATGTAGCAGGAAGATTAGTTCTCCTGTGAGGTTTGGATGATGTGTTCTCCATGACGATTATGTAGTAGGATGATCAGTTCTCCAATGAGGTCTGGATGATGTGTTCTCCATGAAGATTATGTAATAGGATGATTAGTTCTCCTGTGAGGTCTAGATGATGTGTTCTCCATGATGATTATGTAGCAGGATGATTAGTTCTCCTGTGAGGACAAGATTGATTAGTTCTCCTGTCGAGGCATCCTACCCATGCAGTGCGGGACTCATGAGAAGTACCTCTCATCTGATCAATGAGCTGGGAAATGAGGATAGGGACCATAGTAGTACCGATGGACGCATTGGTGAATCTACCGTACTCTCTATGCTAGGATGACCTTCATTGATTTGGGATCAATGATACTGGTCTGGGACCAGTGGTAGGAGTTGTACCCACTATGATGTTGACTTCGGGTCAGTTGAGACTGGTCTGGGACCAGTGGTAGGAGTTGTACCCACTATGACGTTGTTTGAGACTAGTCTGGGACCAATGGTACATACTCTGAGACTGACTTCGGGTCAATGAAGGACTGGTATAGGACCAATAGTAGGAGTGGTACCTACTATAACGCTAACTCTGGGACCAGTGGTACACACTCTGAGACTGACTTTGAGTCAGTGGAGGATGATATTGGTTTGGGACCAGTGGTAGGAGTTGTACCCACTATGACACTGACTTCGGGTTGGTTAAGGACTGGTTTGGGATTAGTGGTACACACTCGGAGATTAACTTTGAGTCAGTACGATACATCCTCTATCATTTCTTCTTCTTCATAATTCAGAAAAAGCAGAGCAGAGCTGATCAGAGTAGAGCAGAATAGAATAGAGCAATGCAGGTAGAATAGAGCAGAACAGAGTAGGCATCAAGATGTACAGGGTAGTGCGTTTGATGGATGAATAGTAGCTACAGACAAACAAATTGCTGATTGAGTTCTCTCTAGTTGAGAGGGAGTGTTAAAATTGGAAAATAGGGCCAAACTCCATGTGGGTCACCTTATTCATGGCTGATACTATTTTCCTAGATTCCTATCATCGAGAGGTGTAGGATTGATCTAAAGATCATCTGATTTCGATAAGTATTTATGGAGATATGAATTTATTTTGATTATGGAATAATTATCAAGCCGACTAGCAACTCATGTAGGCTCAGAAGCCCAACAAACGCATCTATTCATCATCACCATTTGTATATAAATACAAGAGGTATTTTCCTTATTTGGATACACATTGATCATCACATCTCTCTCTCTCTTTGGTGCACGGCGATATCTTGCACTGGTGCGCGGAGAAATATTGCACTAGTGTGTGGTGAAATCTTGCACTGGTGCGCAGCGAAATCTTGCACTGGTGCGCGGCGTAATCTTGCACTAGTGTGCGTCGAAATCTTGCACTAGTGCATGGTGAAATCTTGCTCTGGTGCGCGGCGAAATCTTGCACTGGTGTGCGGCAAAATCTTGCACTGGTGCGCGGCGAAATCTTGCACTTGTGTGTGGCGAAATCTTGCACTGGTGCGTGGCGAAATCTTGGACTGGTGCGCGACGAAATCTTGCACTGGTGTGTGGTGAAATATTGGACTGGTGCACAACGAAGTCTTGGACTGGTGCATGGTTAACGAGTCACCGGTGGAAACTTGACAAGTTCGATCTAGGGTCTGCTGCTGCTGATATAAATCAGATCCTTGTACTATTTCTCTCTACTGAATTATTGAAGATAAAAGAAGATTTGATCAAAGGGTTTCCCCATATTGGGGTTTGTCCTTGGCTAGTTGCCACATCTTGTGTCTCTTGTCTTGCCTTGTTTTTTGTTGATCGTTTAATGTTCTATATTCACTTTACTTTATGTACATTTGATTGCTAATCTGTGGATAATAAAGTAAATTTGATTGCTAATCTGTGGATAGTAATATTAAAAAGAAGTAAATTACTCTAAGCATAGAACATACCATAATTTAACACTATGATTTTGAATATTATTATTTTTATGTCTGTAAACCATGAAGAAGCTTTAGAAAAATAGAGTTTTATTTCTGTTAAATATGAAGATGAAACAGCATCATGTTGTTCCAATGGTATAATTACAGCAAATGAAAGGATACTACATGATGATATGCTTCAAGAAATTCTAGCTAGTTAATTTTTGAATGATAGTCTTATGTCAGAACAAGGAACATTATGTAATGCAGAGGAAAGTGTTGAAATCAAATTTGCTGACCATTTCATAAATTTTGCAGAAAATCAGCATAAAGACATGATGACAGAATTATCTGTGGAGAAAGGAAAGCATAGTAATTTTGGATCTGACAATTGTGATGGAAATTCTATTTTATATAGGGTAGAGGAGTCATATGTAATTGATATGCTTATTAGAGATGAGGGAAGATTCAAATTACTGGAAAAGTTATTAGATGAACCAGATGAGATAAAGGGAAAGATTATCTTTAATGATAATGAAAGGGAAGATGTAGAGTATAAGCAAAAATTTGTAAATGACAGAGGTGAAGAAGAATTGGATAGAAATTTCTATGGTAAGGGAGAATGTACAGTAGACAGATGTAAGTGGAGTTTAGCTAAGAACAAATTGTAAAGAGGAAGTTGAGAAAGTGTGGAAGATGAAGTTAGTTAAAAAGAGAGACAGCAAGGAAGAGAAATTAACAAAATAAATTTGTATCAGCAAGGAAAGTGGACAACAACAACATAAGATTTGGAATCCTGGAAGAACAGAAGTGAAAATGGCAGAAGAAATGAATTAGCAACATGATGAAAGTGATGACCAGTTACCAAGTAAAGTTTGGGATACTGGATGATCAACAGAAGAAAAACATGATCAGGAGATCATGAAAACTTTCAACTTTGGGAGTCTGATGCAGGAACATTTAGACCTAGTTAGCAATGTGATGGTATGATCACATGTTGTGGCTAACAAAGGGTTGGAAGACAAGTGATTAATTAATTTTATTAATTTAAATGTATGAGAGTGTTTTATTTGTTGTCAAAATCTGAGCAGAAAAGGGTATAAGTAGCTGATTGATCCTCCCTGTGTGGAGATGAGGCCAAGGAGTTAGATTATCTGGTTTGAATAGGATATGAGTGATTTGAAAGCTTAAATTAGCATTTGTTTAAGAAAAGAATGGAGTGAAGAGATCCTTTAGGGAAGAATGAAAGATTTCTGGATCTGAACTAAATGGGTTCATGAATCTAGATTTTGTATAAATTGTAATCTTTTAGAATGAGTGAGGGGTTAGATTTTGATGGAAAGATAGGATGGATGAGTGAGGGCAGAACTAAAACAATCGAGTGTGACTGTTTCTTCTGTAAATATTATTCAATATGAATACAGTGTGGATTGTGTATTTCTTTGTGTAATCTAGTATTGAGTGTGTTTATAACTTTTAGTTTCTAGATTGAGGATCTAAGAATTACTGTGTTTGTTGATGCTCAGGATATAGGATAAGAGTGTGTGTTCTGTATATAATGCAGAAAACTAGTTGATGTGGATTATCCTTACCAGATTAGCAGACAAAGATTGAATGAAGGAAGGAATCATCATTGATCATAGGTTTTATCAATGATGATCTGTTTGTGAAAAGATCGTAAATGTTCTCTAATGAATGTTCATGTGGTTTAATACAGGAAACAGACTCAAAACATCATAAGGTTGAGTAGATTGATAAATTTGTGAAGAACCTGAAGTAGTCAAAACCATCCCATCAAGCAGATCTGTTAGATCCACGGTCATTGCGTGGCATAGATGTGCGGGCATTAAGCAATGGAGGCAGTATTCAAAAAGGGTAAGCGGATAATCGGGTGGCCTCAAAACCATAAGTGATATCCCAGAGGATGGACCCGATGAGGTTTATGAGCCAAATATTAACTCAATTGAGATCTGAAGGAGATCGGACCATCCATTGAGATGGTGATCGGACGCATATCGCATCAAAACATGCACGATCAATAATCTGCAAATTGGACCCGATGAGCAATTCAACTGTGGCTTAATTTTGTTGAAGTCCAGTTGATCATGGCCGTTCATTGTGGAGGGTGCGATCCAACAGTGATCGGGTCATAAAGTGATCAAACTTTAATTTCAAAAACAGACCCAAAAATCTATACATCAAGGATTTATATTCCTTATCGGCTCTGTAAGAGTGGTCAAAGTCGGCGAAAAAGTCGGACCTAAAATGTTATCAACGGGGGTTAAATCTATTTGAGATCCAGTCGTATGCAGTTGAAGTCGGACTGGGCTCGTTGACAAGGTATGTCTTTGTTTTTCATTGATCAAGTGTATAGTCGAGTTTTCTATTGTTTTGGGTTCCGATAATTTGATGGGGTTTTATTAAGTTAAGTGAATAGGGATTTAATTAGTTTTAATTCCAAATTTATGAAAGGGTGTAACCTTGCTTCACTTTGGAGGTTATGTAGGCATAACTCATAGGTCCACATGGGATTTTTAAAGGATGTCAGTTACCTGGCATCACCAAATATGAGAAGAGTTGTGAACATCTTTGTTTTTGCTTGCAGGGTGTATCAAATAGAAAAAGGAGGATAGAAAAATAAACATCTTTATATGCCGTTAACTATGCCAAAGGAACTGTGGACTGACATTTCCATGGATTTTGGCTTGGTATTGTTGTGAACCCAAAGGGTTCATGATTCAATGCATGTTGTAGTGGACTACTTTTCCAAAATCGCCCATTTCATACCCTAGGGAAGGAAAAACGATTCAAGCCAAGTCACACATTTGTTCCTTCGAGAAATAGTACAGTTATATGGTTTTCTAAAAAGGTATAGTTAGTGATAGGGAGACCTAGTTCTTAAGCCAGTTTTAAGGGGTCTTATGGAAACAAAATGAGTACTAGGTTGCAATTCAATTCATCATACTACCCCCAAATCGATAGTCAAATTGAGGTGGTGAACAGTGGCTTGGGAAATTTACTAAGGTGCCTAATGGCTAAAAATACTCAACAATGGGCTTTAATAGTACCCCAAGGTGAATTTTCCCTTAATTCCAGCAAAAATAGATCTATAGGTGAATCCACTTTTTAAATTGTATATAGAGCTAGTCCTAAAGAACTTGTAGATTTAGTTTATTTGCTTGCAAACCCCTACCTTAGTCCAACTATTAAATATTTTATAAAGACAATTTGTAAAATACATCAACAAGTTGAGAACGAACTGTAGCCAATGAATGAACAATATAAGAGACATGCTTATATGCATATGAGGCAAACACCCTTTCCTGGGGAAGAAATGGTCATAAAACATTTGTGCAAGGAGAGGTACCCCAAAGGTACTTACAACAAGTCAAAGCCTAAGAAATTTTGTCCCTGTAAAATTATGAAAAAAGAATATGAAATTTCTTATCTAATGAAGAATTTGGAAAACAATTTTATTTTTAATGTCGTTAACCTTCAATCACACTCAGCTATGAAAAATGATGACTAGATGAGTGGAGATCAAAACAAAAAGGAGAAATATTGGACTAAACACTCGCCAAAGAAGAAAAGAGAATAGGTGGAATGAGTGTTAGACACTAATTTATCTATAATGCATTCCAAGTCATATAAGCTATATTTGTTAAGTGGAAAGGCCTGCCAAATTCAAACAACACTTGGATCACAAAGGATAACCTACTTTAATACAATTGAGTAGCTACATTAGGTGATCTTGAACCAAATTATTAAGAAATTCAAAAACAAGGGGAGGATGATGCAAATCATCCTAGCCAATGGATTTCTCTCATGTTCACTAACCAAATAATTTCGCACCCCTAAATTCCTATCATTCTGTTGGGTAGTTTCAGGTGTTTGTGTTACTAAATTTGGTGATCTATTTCATAGGTTATTTTTCTTCCTAGTTAATAAAGAGCCTTAGCACTCGTTTAGTAGGAGACTAGAAGGGAATCTATGATCTATGAAAGGAGGGCACTTGGAGAAAACAATGTTTTATTTTAGGGTTTTAATTTTGGGGTGAGTAAAGTGACAACATGCCTAAGGGTTATTATTGGATAGAAGTCATTGTTAATGTTCATTTGTCACTCTATGCCTCAATACGGACCATATTTTTCGGTGAAGTGTCAAGATACATTTGAAAAGACAACCATTGAAATGTTTCCTTGTTAGTTTATGCGTCAATAGGAATTATAGTTTTGGATAGAGTCAAAGTGCTTTAACTATCTATTAATTCCATCTATTTTACTATTTTATCCAAATATGTTGTTCACTTTAATATGTTAGTTATATAAAATTTTACTTAAATATTGTATTTATTTGACTTTTTCTAAAAATAAATTTGATTTCACATTATGAAATTTTAAATTTAGAATTTTTTATCCCTTGGCATTCTTGGGATAGTTTTAATTGCTCCAAAGTGGCTTCCATCTTCAACATCTCTTATGAAAATTTCATTTTAAAGGCTAGCAAACCCAACTATAACATGTGCAAATGACTCTCAACACCATTATTTTTGGCATTGTCTACTAACACCACAAATTTGTCGGATGACATAATTCTTGTCGAAATCTGATAAAAAGAAAATCAAAAAATCAGAATGTTGGAGTGTTTTGAATTTTATTTTTTTTGTGGAAATGGATTAAGCACCATCAAGAACCCTTGGGGCACCCAAAATCCTGAAGTTTGACAGCTATAACCAACATTTTTAAAAATGTTAGTCGGATTATTCGTAATCTTGCCAATTTCCATTATTTTCTGGGCTAATTTGTAAGCTATTTAGACTATGATTTTTTGTAGTTAATTATCGTTATTATATAACTTTCTAGAAAAATCAAAGTGTGTACTGAGGCGCAAGAGTTGCCCGAACGACCAAAAGTCGCTGGAATCCAGGTAAAAGATATTCAAAACTCTTGTACTAGCAGTGTTTGAATCATGTTTTTTATGGTAGAAATGGATTCAGTACCATCAAAAACCTCTGGGGCACCCAAAACCTTGAAGTTTGACAAATTTACAAAAATCCTTGTTGGATTTTATCAAATCTTGCTGGAATTTCCATGATTTTCAGGGCAAAAAAGTAGTCGGTTAGACTACGGCAAAATAAAATGTTCCATCGGTAAATATACCATCTATGCAGTTCTAATGAAATTTGTGTATACGCTGGATATTCCATTTGTAATAAAATCTTTGCTCTGATACTCTGTCTATTCACAACACCGACACTAAATTGACGCCATAGTCAAGGTTCCCAACGCACACTGACACTACAGTGAAGGTTCCCAATGTTATTTTGCAAGTTCAGACAACAGTCACTGCAGTTGAAGCTTTAAGGGGCAAGTTCTAATGGCAACAAATATACATCCTACCAATGAGCATTAAATTAGTGGGGGTTATATATGCTCACCATTGGATAATTGGCCTGCCAAAATCCAACGGTGCACATATGAAGCCCTGCTCATTTAATTCCCATTAACAAGCTACTTATTTTCAGTAAGTTCTAATAAAATGCTCTAATAATCTTAATTGTGAAGATTTGACACTAAGTGCTTGGTCCTTGGTACTCTAATCATCTTAGTTGTGAAGCTTTGACGCTAAGTGCTTGGTGGGTGCTAAATATCCAAGTTAACATATATTCTACATGTGGTAGCTCTGTATAGAGGGGTTCAGTTTAATATTACTGTGCCGATGTGGTTAAGTTGAATTACTGTGAAGATAGATCTACACAAACCAGTAAAATAAGACACAAACGTGGTCAGCAAACTCAATGTAACTTTGGCTTAAATAATTAATAAAATAATACTACCAGACGTTAAGAGTTTGTATGGTTAAAATAATATTTTGAGGTACCACTAAAAGGGTTGGTCTATACTTGTGTTAACTTGTGCTACTTTCTTTCAGATTGATTAATCTCTTTGTTATTCGAAGCTCTTGTCCCCTATGCATTGGGAGAAACCCTTGGTAAAACCCTAACGACCATAGAATTTAAGAAGAATGAGACCCTTGGTAAAACCAGAAGGTCATAAATATATAAAGCAGAGGAGCCTAGGGGCGTATAAGTTTCTGAGTAGCTTTCGCAGAACTACTGGAGAATTGAAAAAAATGTTATCTTCAATAGACTTAAAAGATTATTATGCTAATAGGCTTAGTTTTGTTTTTGGGAATATTTTTATGCTGTTAGGCTTAGTTTTGTTTTGGGAATATTTTTAGTCGTATAACCCATTTTCGCAACAGTTTTTCAGCTTCCCACATCCAGTCATCTGCTTGAGATTCTTCCAATTTCAACTATCCATGTTATTCGCAATTTAATTTATATAATTAGTTTATATAAACTAATTTAAATAAATAGATATAATGAAATCAAATTGCTATTTTATATTTTTCAGCTGTTCAATTTATATATTATATTAATATAATTTATATAATTAAATAGTATATATAAATAAATAGATATAATAAAATTCTATTTAGAAAGGAGAAGAGCTTTATTTAACTCAGTGAAGAATTGTTATTCACATTTTAAGCAATTTTTAGCATTGAATCATTAACCTCCAATAGTTTCTTGACTGTAAGCGTGTGAAGAATTGGTATTCACATTTTAAGAACTTTTTAAACTTAGATCATTAACCTTCCATAGTTGATAATTAATTAATAATTAATTAATGTTTATAATAAGTATAGATTTATTTTAATTAGAGATTTAGTAAGTTTTGAGAGATTAAATTTTTGTAAGTTTAATTTTTTTTTAAATGTCAAATTAACAAAATATTTTCATATTAAGAGATTTGATTATTATATATGTGTGTGTAATTTTTCATAATTTAAATTGCATTTTTGAATGCTTTTTGGTCTAAACTTCTTTTAAAATGCCAAATTAATCAAATATTTGCACAGCAAGAGATTTGATTGCTATATATACACACACACGTGTGTGAATGAATGGATTCAATGCTTTGAAAAAAAAATTGGACACTTGGATTGTGTAAACTACATTATTTAAACTTGCAATTTCAACAAATCATTGTTTTATTTAGGTGAAAAATGACCCAAAAATACCTGAAAAGGAGTTGATATTTAGAATAGTGAGACTAGTTAGAATGTTTTAATCCCAAGAATTTATTTTTTTGCAATTAATATATATATATATATATATATATATATATATATATTTATATATATATATATATATATATTATATATAATGAGTAGATGTGTTATTTGTGCAAAAATGCATTAGAGCCAAGTCATCATGTTTTCATTTCTTGAGCCTGTGCACTTTAGGTTTGGACAATTCATGGTATTTGCCCATGATATTTGAAACTTCATATATATCTCTATAAAAAAAATGTTAAAAGAAAATATTTAATGTTTATATATAATAAATATCCATGGTGAGTTAAAGATAAAATATTTTAATTTGAATTAATAGTGAAGTATACTTAAAAATATATTAATAACAAAATGTAATCTCTATTTTGCGTTCTTAAATAAGTTTGCCCATGAAGAAAATTGATCATTCTCGGCTCATGTTAGATTTGTGCTTAAATGGATCTTATTTATTCGAAATTCAGAGAGTAAATGTGTGTATATTTATAAAGTTACAACTTCAATCCAAACCAAGTAAAATATGTATGTCTTCATAATTGTTGTATAGAGATGCTTCATACACCAATTTAATGTCTAATTTGATTATAATATTAGAATTAATAATGTTATACATCAATTCGATGTCTAGCTTAAATATGATTTTAAAATTAAATTATTATTATTAGATAATGAAAAAATACATATTTGCCATTTTTATTACTTATACAACAAATATAGGTATGCATATTTTTCTTAATTCTCAATTTATTTTTGAAACTAACACTTCATATTTATAATGAGCAGTAACACTTTTAAATGCATATTTCTACTTGTGGTGAACAAAAGAACATAGAAGAAATGGAAAACTCCATCTTTGTGGCCAACTAGCTTTTCAAAATATTAAAGTTGGTTATTTAATTAAATTTAATATAATTTAAATATTTTGTTTTTTCCCATTATTAAATTACAATTGTACAATAAATTATTAAATTTGTATATTGAAATACATAAAATTATATGATTAAATTTAATTAAAAATAATAAAATATAGAAATTTTAAATTGAATATTTAGAAATGATCAAATTTGTTGAGTGTTTTATATGAAAGTATTTATAAAAATTTAACCTTTAAATATTTTTTTATTATTTATAAGTTTGTTTTTTTAGCTTTTATTTTTATTTAATTAGTGAATAATACACTCAAACATAATAATATTTTATATATATAATATATATATATATATAATATATTATATATATATATATAATATATATATAATAATATAATATTATATATTATTTATTAGTGATAAAATGTTAGTGATACAGTTTATTATTCTTTTAAATTTTTAAATTATATATATATATACTATATATATAAATATAATAATTTAAAATTTAAAAGAAATAAACATGTTATCACTAACACAACTATCATCTAGTGTGTAAAATGTGAATGGAAATCTGAGCAAGTGCATTGGAGTTGGCCATAATCCATGGCCAATGTCGAGGGCGCCTACCAATGGTATGCCTGCAAAATTGAGATTTATTTCTCTAGAAAGGAAAATGACCACCTTTAATAGAAAAAGATTATTATATGGCCAGCATCAAAGCAAATACATCTAGAATATGAATGGAAATATGAGCAAAGGCATTGGAGTTGGTAGGATCCATAGGCAATGTCCAAGATGCCTTGCAAAATCGAGGTTTATTTTTCAAGAAAAGAAATGGACAACCTTTATTGGAAAAGGATTACATGGTCAACATCAAAGCAAATACAAATACTCTTCATGCAAGAAGAGCATGGATTTATATAAGGACTAAGCCTGTAAAAAAATAAATACAAAAAAGAACATACGGAGATATTGCCCCAAAACATATGGACATATAAAAAGCATCAGATGTTGCCTGCGATATCTAAATTCAAGTTGAAGCTACGAAGCGAGGTCATATTACTAATCAATTAAGGTAATGTTTAAATTGATAAAAGAACATTTAAATTAAGTGAAGATAATACGAAGTTAAAATAATTAAATAGGAATTCAAATTATTTTTTCCAGAAGAAAATAAAAGGTAAAAAAAAAATCAAAATAAATGTCAAGATAAATTAAAAATAATAAACATTGAAACTTTATAATAAAATTTTTGATGAAATTCAATTTATCAAACTAATAATCATAATAATTTTATATAAACATGATAAAATAAAATTTACATTCAACAGTAGTCAGTGATGAAATGATTAGATGATCAGTAATCAGTGCCATAGTGAGATGATAAGCTTTCAGTTTCACTTTCAATTTTTACCATTTAAACTACATAAATCACATCAAGAAATTGACAGAATTAGGAATAAGGAACTTGTCAAAATTAATATTTTGCAACACCCACACAATCTTCTGCAATATATATACATAAACAACAAAATAAATACCAAAATAAATACTCATGAGCATGTCAGATATCGCCCTTACATTCAAAACTAATAGTTTGCAACAACCACACAATCTTCTGCGATATATATACATAAACAACAAAATAAATACTCATGAGCATGTCAGATATCACCCTTACATTGAGGTGCCACACGCTTCCTTAACCCATCAAGAGATTGCTCCAGTTTCTCAATTAAGGATATTGGTCTTACATTGAGGTGCCACACACTTCCTTAACGCATCAAGAGATTGCTCCAGTTTCTCAATTAAGGATATTGGTTTTAAGGATGTCTTTGGCCTTTCTTCCTGCAAAGGTTTCAATAAAGGCTCATGTTTTGCGGGCAATTCAACATATTTGTCTACACGTTTTGTATTCCCAACCCCAGGGAACGTTGGAACTCCAAAAAAACACTCTTCAAAGCTCTCGAAACTTTCCCAAGCTCCCATTGCAACTCTCACTGAAAAGAGAAAGGAACCATTGAAGCGAGTTTCCCACATCTAGGAAGCGTGTAACAGAGCTTTATGCGGAATTGGAAATGAAATAATAACTTTATGCTTATTGTTTTTGCCAATCATGTAAACGTGGGAAGCGTATGCTTATTTAATTGAATATTTTAATTTTTTTTTTTTCATTCATTTTAATCTTAAAATTTAAATAGTTATAAATAAAAAAATGTGACATATTTTTTTAGAAGTATTTTCGCCAATAATCATATCAAAATTCATCTCTCCATGCGTTTGAACCAGCAATTGTGATTTATGGCCGAAAACATGTCTCAAAAACTTGATATGGATCACAGAAGTCTTAATTCAATATTCTTTTCTTCTCCTCTACTTTCATAGATAGAATTCAATACTACTTTAATGAATGGAATTTCAAATATCAACTTATTTGCATTTCTAAATCTAAATTTACATTTTCACATTTACCTAATATAATTATAAAATTACCATACAAATTATCACATAAAAAACACCACATATAACTACATAATTACCTTTTCATATTTATCTAATATAATTATGAAATTACTATATAAATTATCAAATAACAAATAAACACTTAAAAAAAGCCCACAAAAGTGAAACCAATCAAGCCTATTATCACGTTGTTTTTGGTGTTTTGGCAACCATTGATCGAGGAGGTCTTATTTCAGTCTAGCTGGGTCCCTTGTACATTATTGGTATAGGTGTTTTGGCAACAATTGATCGACGTCTTATTTCGGTTTAGCTAGCTCCCTTGTATAGTATTGGTAGATGAACACTCATTACTTACTTGACTTATTGTACATGGGTATAGATGGTATCCCCACATTCTCTGTAGTATTGCGGCATTTTAGATCATCAAGCCTCGCGACTTATCTTAGCTTCCCGGCACTGCATTCTAGATAAATCATCTTCCTCACTGAAAGAGGAAGAGGAAGGCTTCTTGTAAATGGGTCACATTCCATTGATTGATGAGGGGAGAGCTAACTAAAACACCTGAAGAGTGACTAGCTAATGAAAGCACCTGAAGACTGGGGAACCAATCAAGCATATTATCTCGTTATAGGTGTTTTGGCCACTATTGATCCAGGTCTTATTTCGGTTTAGTTGGCTCCCTTGTACATACTACAATATTGGTAGACCTTGAAATGGATGAACATTCGTTACTTACTTGACTTATTGTACACTGATATAGATGGTATTCCCCCATTCCTTGCGGTATTGCAGCGTTTTAGATCATCAAGCTTCATGACTTAGCTTAGCTTCCCGGCGCTGCATTCTGGATAAATCGTCTTCCTTTCATGTAAATTCAATAATCCATAAGTAACAATTTCTCGAAATACATTTGCAAAGTATTGTCAATCCCATCAAAGTAGAGGAATTACCCCGTCAGGCAAGACTTGGGTATGTCAGGAAAGAAGTTGGGGAATGCACTGAGATAGTTAGCGAACCACCAAATGATGAGCAGCCCTCATCAGTTCTTTACAAATCGAAAGAGAAGGTAAAAGATGTTTATTTCCTTTTGATTTCATCTTCTCATAGTATGATGTCTGTTGGAGATTTGGAGATCCCGATTATAGGGACAAACATGAGGCTTCTTACAAAGACGAGGCACGAAGAGAAAGAACTTGGTGTTAATAACCAAGGCATCACACAACCTTTGGATGTTGTGCATGAACCTAGATTTGCAAGATCGAGGTACACTAAAGGGGAGTGCTCAAAGGTGTCAGATTCATCCGAGACATCGTCGAGGAAAGAGTATGATGGGAAAACATCCCCATCATCCCATGACAGTTTCCATTGTAGGGAGAGAGCTGAGGCAAGCCCTCATCACCATACTGACATTAGCGACATCAAAGGAAGGTATAATCACTTTCAATCTTTGAATGTTCATTTTGATTATGATCATGTTGTTAATAATGAACGAAGATCAATGCATCAAAAAACATGCACTTTTTGTGGTTTACCTAACCATACCTTTTCCAAGTGTTGGAAAAGAATGGAAGCACTCATTGTAGAAATTTTGAAAAATTTAACACATATTCAACAGAGATTATCCTGATCATGTACTATTGCGGAAAACATACACAATACATAAGCTCCTCTACGTTGATCATCAATATAGCACCATCAATAACAATAAAACATCAAGA
>APFE030230898.1:1675-20989 GCA_000404065.3 Pinus taeda
TTCTCCGACCCACACTCCTTTCCACAGCTCATTGAAAATGAGGGTGTGTTGTACCATCCGGGACCAGTCAGGATAGTTCTCCTTGCCAGTGAGAACTATTCCTATCATAGAGATGATTGAATGCATTCTGTAAAAGGTTACTTCTGCTGATATAAAAAACTTTCGCTGATATATACTTCTGATGGCGAAAAAAAAAAATTGCTCTTAAAAACTTCCGCTGCTTTAAAAAAAATGATTTTGATATGGAGACTATCTACACTTTCGCATTCAAACCTCAGAAAAAACTAGATTGTAATCAGAATACGAAAAATTCTGCTAACTATATATATATGGCCCACGACTATCTACACTTTCGCATTCAAACCTCAGAAAAAACCAGATTGTAATCGGAATACGAAATCATCCCCTCGGATAAAAAATCCAAAAGTCTATCCCCGGGGATCCACCTTATCAAAATTCTCCTTTTTATTTTTAATCACTTTACTTTTTAGCACTGTTCTTCTCTTTTTTTAGCACTTTGGAAGTTGATGGAATCAAATGAAAGAAGGCAAGACACGGTGACATGATTTGGAACCGCCTCAGCACTCATATAAATACAGTATTTGCTTCGCTGTTTTTGCAGGTCGCTCA
The DNA here is from genome assembly GCA_000404065.3 of Pinus taeda. Lineage (NCBI taxonomy): Eukaryota > Viridiplantae > Streptophyta > Pinopsida > Pinales > Pinaceae > Pinus > Pinus taeda. The sequence continues at coordinate 2,306 of APFE030230898.1, forward strand.
CTGCTCTTCACTCCAACTTTGAAGCGTGTTGTGTGTAAGAAAAGAGGGGAGATCGATAATGGCGGACAATGGAGTTGGCACTCGACTCACTGCGTTACCATACTAACTGTGCATCTTTTCTATGCCTAATCATCGACATTTATACAAAAACTATGTCGGTTGATTGCATCTTCAGTTTAGCAGTGTTTCCATTTCGAATTTGAGGAGGACATGGCGGTGGCTCTTCGATGTTGGTTGAGGTAATGGCGATGCAGTGAATGGCGGTGGTGACCTTTGGAAACCAGAAACCGAACAAGCTATGGCGGTGTGAAATGGTGGCAGTGCGTAGATCTTTTGGGAGTACAAGCAGCGGACAACGTTTAAAAATTCCAAACAGCGTTTCATATACAACATTTAATCCTCCAAACAATGTTTCATATACATCATTTAATCCTCAAACAACGTTTCATATACAACATTTAATCCTCAAACAATGTTTCATATACAACATTTAATCCTTCATAACAGCGCAGGAATCATACCATACGTTACCAATTCTCAGAATGCCCTCCTTCTAGCGCTGTCAGGCGTTTCAATGCAGATATGCGCTACCAAGGCAGACAACGGCAGTCTTCAGGCACGCAGTCTTCAGGTACGCAGTCTTCAGGCATTTCAATGTCAGAGTAGGCAGTCTTCAATGTCAGAGTAGTGCTCAGGACTGAGCAGCTCTCAGGACAGTAGGAGTTACAACTATTTCTGGGACCTGTGCTCTGATACCATGTCAGGCCAGGGTAACTCCAGAATGAGTGAGAGAAACTGATATCTTATTCATTTAGCTAATAAGAAAACAGTTCATCTTCTTGATGACTGTCCAGTTCACCCATCCGTTTCGGATTAGGTGTCAACAGGTTTTAGGGTTTTGGCAAATAAGAAAACAACATTGAAACTAACCATGATTCATCAAGGTGAAGATGCCAAGTTTTCTTAATAAAATTTGTGGATTTTTTTAATAACAAGGGAGTTTGTCCAATAAATAGTTGAAGTTTATTAGAGAGAACACAAGCTAGGGTGTAAGTGTGTGTTCCTATGGTGCTTACTATAGGTCTAAGATGGCTGTCTTGTAAATGAATTTTGGATTTCCTATAGATTCTTGAGGATTGAGGGTTATGAGAAATAAGAATTTTTTGAACCAAAAGGTCTAAAGAAGAAGATTTTATGTCTTTAGTGATTACGTTAATTATGATCTTAATTGGATTCTTGAGAGAGGTTTATACAAATAAAGATGTGAGGTCATTGTCTAAGGTATTCATGACTATTGTAGTGTTGCTTTTATTGGATTTTAAAATAATAATATTGGGTTTATCATTAAGGTTGTAGATGGATCAAAATTCTTTTTTTTAAAGGTTAAGCTCAAGAAGTTTGGATAGATGAAAAATCTTGCCACAGTCCCATTGAATCGTGTTAGCTTCATGGGTGAGAAGATGATGCGCAATAAGATTGAATGGAACAAAGAATTTCTTGTGATCCAGGTGGTTTCAGACACGCTCAAAATTCAATAGTGGCTATGGAAAAAATTAAATAAAAGAATCCTCAGATTGAAGTGCAACCATGACCATATCGTAGTGCTCGTAATCTTGATTCCAACAGTGCAAACGTCACTCAAATCCGAGTTTGTATGCTCCAAATATTCACGGTTAAAGTTTTGGTCAAACTTGGCCAAGTGGTAGGATTAAATAGGGAACAAAATCGTAGAAACCCAATGCACGAAATTTGGTCACTAGAACGGACGAATTTGTCGAACCATTAATTTGTCTAATGACCCTTATTTGAAAACCAAGTTGGTTATAAAAACCAAAAAAATATATTTAAAAAATGGGCGGGTTGGTCTCGCTGGCCCTGCCCACCCCACCTGTCAACATTGGATTAATTATAATAAAACAAAACCCAAAAACGGGTTCTCAGGTCACCACCCCCACCGAAACCCCACAACCATATAACATAATAATGTTGTGTTTGGCGGGAGGCAGACCTGCCACTCTCCAATATGCCATATGTCGTTACCACTAGAGGTGGCGGGGCTTGAACCCGCTTGACCAACCTGGCCGACCTGCTCCCTGAGCGCCTCCACAAAGAAACCTTGTTCAACACTTAAAAATAACGCCAAAAATTATATGCAACCGCTCCACATTCCAATTATCAAAGTTGCGCATATTTGTTATAACTATCGATTCGCTTGAGAATTAAACGACAACATTTTGTTGTGTGTGGGTTGGGGGTTCGACCTTGGAACCTCTGCCCAACTAATTTTGACTTCGACCAACAGACCATGGGGCCTAGCCTTGTTATGTTCGCCCACGGTCTTATATTTAAATTCATCCACTTTTCCCAACAGACCAATGGAGGAGCACCGAGCCAGACTAGAGCAGAACCATGAGCTGCAGAGACAGCAAAACCTTGAACATGGAGAATCTTAAGATGTTGAAAAGATTCCCTTGAAAGGCCAGAGATGCCAATGAAATAATTTGTCATGCTTATAGTCGTTTTTGCTTGTTTTCTTGCCAAGAATCCAACCATGCGGTGAAAATCTCCATCTGAGCAACATAAATTCAGGTGTCCAACAAGAAGTGATCTGAAAATGAAGATCTTAGATTAATTTTGAGGCATTACAGACTCATGTGCATGGATTTGCCTATGTTACTTTGTGCAATGGATTGACAAGATTGCGAAATACATAGACAATGAAGCAGTTAAAGAACATAATAGACAAACACACGTAAACAAAACAAGTTTAATAAGGAGTTCACCCAACACTCTTGGGCTTTGTCTCATGGTCCAGCCTTTAGTGGTGATCTCTCTATTATGTCTTCAAAAGCAGAGTTTTTGCAAAAGTGAGCTCAATTTGAGTCTCACACAACAGATACAAAACAATAAGGCTTTACTTGGATCACCCAAGTCTTTCTGAGTACACAGATTCTCCTCACTGACTCTTTGTCTCAACACTACTTTTTTCTATCCTTTGTCTTTTGTGGCTTTAAAGCCAATCGGCGCTATCTGTTCGTTTCCCCTTCTCGGGCTTTCTGGCTCTCAACCTCTGCCCGCTCGAATCCCCCTCTGAGCGTTAGCAACCATTGCTAAATGCCTTCAGGGATGGTGGCCACCTGTTCTGTAATGGAATGAACCATCGATGCCTTTGAAATCCAAAAATGGTCGTTCTTTGTTTACACAGAGAAATACACGTAAAATTGTGGAAATCCGCCAATCTGCGATTTATCAAATTTGAAATACTATAAATTCCACCTTATAACTCCTATAGGGTCCGCCTTTATATTGCTTATCGCATATCCACCGTTGATCTGAGAGATCTAGATCCAACGGCTGAGGTTCATTTCGGGCGGCTCATGCGTACGGGAGTTAACCGCTCGAAAAGGGTGGTTTTATCTCTCCGAGACCTGGCCACGTGGTAGCCAGTGTATGGGCTCGGGTGGAGCCTGGCCAAAACCACTTACTGCCTATGACCCGCTCGAAATCCCACTTGTTTCGGATCTCAAAACATATACACTTGCATGTATGAACCCTTTTGGGTCCGGTTTCATCGCTTTATTCACATTTGTTTCGTTTTTCGTTTATTTAACGAAAATGCGATTTACAAAGGAAAACTTTGTTTTATGGAACTCAAAATATATGTGTTTTTATTTATAATCCCGTCAGGTCTGGCTATAGCAGTCGCATGCATCGGCCCCGCTCCTTTGTGTTGCTTCGATGCGATATTGCGATGCAACTTGTTGCAATCGCATATCGCATAAGCCTTCGGGCCGTTGTAAGCGCTCCGTTGTAATCTGTCGATGCGATATGGCGGGTTAACCTGTGCCGTTGATCTGTGCGCTTGATCGATGGTCCTCGTTGACCCCGCTGATCGCTATCGCAACATTTATATGGTCGCCTCCAATAAGCTCCATCTGCCTTCGCTGATTGCGATATGCCGATCGGATTTGGAACATTGATCGGCCAGAGCCGACGGCTCCTGTATAAAGTTGTTTTAAGCCTCCGATAGGCCTTATTTCATTGTTTTCTTCATGTTTTTCACTCTCGAGAGTGTAATTCACCTTTTTTTAAGGTTTTCTTTATGCGATAGTTTTTAACTATGTGAAGACTTAGAGGTTTTTAGGATCCATTTGGATCACGCCTTCCCACTGAAAAAGATTTTGGACCACCAAAAGTTGGTTTTTTAAGCATCAATCAAGTGATGATACAATTTCCTCACTTGCCCAATCTCTATCCATCTTGCACTGCTTGGTTTTGAACCTTTGAGTCCGATTCTAAGGTACTCAACATCCCTTCTGCACGTAGTTCTCACCTTCCTGTCCAACACTGTATCTTCCTGCAACTCATTGAGATATTCAGGGAACAAATCATCAATAGAAGGCAACTGACTTTGCTCTTTGGGATCTTCAATCAATGAAGGCTCATATAGTCTTAATTTCTCTGCATTAATCACTGAATAGATATGCATATAAACTGGAAAATCAAGGCGACAAGCCTTCTCACCAATTTTCTCAAGTATCTTGAAAGGCCCATACCTTATTGGCTTTAGCTTCTTACCTTCACCTTGCATTCTGTCTTTGCTGATGTACAAAGAGACTTGATCACCAACTTGGAAGCTATGCTCAATTCGATGCTTATGATGCCTTGCTTTGTACTTGGCCTGGCTTCTCTCCCATTGTTCCTGCACTGCCTGGTGAATTTCTTGGATATGTTCAATGAACTTGGTTGCTTTGTCCACATCACTGTGTCCATCAACTACTATGTCTTTACTAAAGACAAAATCCAAGGGAGACCTTGGTGTAAAACCAAAACAAGTCTCAATTAAAGGAGATCTTTGTGTAGAAGAGTGTTTAGCATAGTTGTAAGCATGTTGCACATAACACAAATGTTCATCCCAAAGCTTGGGATGCTTGCTGCAATAACCCCTGAGCAACTGGATCACTGTCCTGTTGGCTACCTCTATTTGGCCATCTGTTTGTGGATGAAACACTGTGCTCTTCTTCAATCTTGTGTTCATCAAATCCCATAGACTTGACCAAAACTTCCCAACAAATCGGGAATCTTGATCAAAGACAATAGAAATGGGTAACCCAAAATGAACCCATACATGCTGAAAGAACAACTTCGCTGTTTGTTCACCTGTAATCTGCTTGTTACAAGGCATTAAAATACACATTTTGTTGAACCTGTCCACAATAACATATAAATAATCATGACATTTTCTATATTTTGGCAATCACCCAACAAAGTCCATGGAAACACTTTCCCAAGGATGAGAAGGCACTAGAAGTGGACTGTACAAGCCTAATTTTCTATTGTTGGGCTTGCTTTTAGCACACATGGTATACCCTTTAATATATCTAGAATCTGTTTCATGCATTCTTGGCCAATAACAGAACCTTTGCAGCTGTGCCACTGTTTTATTTACACCAAAATGATCTGATATTAGAGAAGTATGTGCTTCTCGGATTATGTTAACTCTTTTAGTTTGAGGAATGCATAACTTTCCCAAATGATATAAGAGTTGGTCCTTAACATGATATCTTGTTTTCCATGACTTAAAGTTGCGTATACATCTTTCAAATCTACATCTTGAGCATATTGTTCAATGTAGCTTTCAGGAAATACTGAGTTATGCGTAAGTACAGTAGATGCATTTATGATTGGTCTGGATAACATATCTGCAACCTTATTGTGTATGCCTTTCTTATATCTGATGACAAGATGACATTGTTGTAGAAACCCCATCCACCTATAGTGTCTTGATTGCTGCAATTTAGTTTGTGAGTGCAAATATTGAAGTGGTTGATGATCTCTATGTATAATTGTTTCTTTGCCCAATAGGTAATGTTTCCACTTTTTCACACTCTGCACTAATGCATACAATTCTTTATCATATGTGGGATAATTAACTACTGCAGAATTAAATGTCTCAGAATGATAACATATAGGTTTACCATGTTGTATCAACACTGCTCCGATGGCATAGTCACTGGCATCTGTTTCAATCTCAAATGGTCTTTGAAGCTCTGGCAATGCTAGTATTGGTGCTGTACTAATTTTTTCTTTCAAGGTGTCGAAGGCTTTCTGCTATTTTCCTCCCTACTGAAACACCTTGTTCAATTCTGTTAAAGCATGTAAGGGAGCTGCAATTAAGGAAAAGTTAGCAATAAAATTTCTCCAATATTGTGCTGCTCCTAGGAAGCTCCTAACCTCTGTAGCAGATTTGGGTTTAGGCCAGTTCACAATGACTTCAACATTAGATGGATCTATCTTCAATTCACCACTCCCTACAATATGAACCAAATAATTTAAATATGTTTTTCCAAATTCACATCTTGATAACTTAACATAGAGATTTTCTCTTTTCAAAACATCTAGAGTCTGCTTTACATGATTCAAATGTTCTTCCCATGTTTAACTGAAAACAAGAATGTCATCTAAATATACAATTACAAAATCATTAATAAAAGGCCTGAGTACATCATTCATAACTCTCATGAAAGTGGCAGGAGCATTAGTTAAGCCAAAATGCATAACAAGCCATTCATACAACCCTTGCTTTGTTTTGAAAGCAGTCTTCCATGCATCTTGTTCTGCTACTCTGACATGATGATAGCCACTACGCAAGTCCAACTTGGAAAAGTAAACTGCTTCTTTCAACTGATCTAATAGATCATCAATGCAAGGAAGGGGATAACGATTCTTGATCATTATTTTATTCAGTGCTCTGTAATCAATGCGCATCTTCCACGAACCATCTTTCTTTCTCACCAACACAATCAGAGATCCACATGGTGATGTGCTTGGCCTTATGAACCCTTTATCGAGCAGCTCCTATCCCTGCTTCTTGATCTCTGCATTCTCTAAAGCAGATAACCTGCACATTCCGATGTTAGGCAATGGAGCATCTTGCTACAAATGAATATCAAGTACTATTTCCATTTTGGGTGGCAGACCTTTAGGTTCTTGAAATAGGATATCATATTCTAAAACAAATTTTTCTAAATCAGCGTGCTGTTTAGCATCACAGCCTTCAAATACATTGGTTTTATCAGGGGTCTTTTCCTTTACAACCATTAGTAAAAATTGCTTGCATGAATTTACAATTCTTTTCATCTACCGTGAGTTTATGAAAGTATAGTTATTTTTGAGCTGATGAGCTCTTACAATATATTCTATTCCATCTTTTGTGAGTTGATACTTATTTTCAACTCTATAGAAAATGGCTTTTCTATCATACAAGTAAGGACTTCCTAAAACAATACCACATATCCAAGGGAACTATATCTAACTCAACCTCATATACAAAAGTTGACCCAATAGCAAACCTAAGTTTATATTGTCTAGTCACTTGTAGCTTTGCTTTATCACATACCCACCCTAATGGATATGGCTTCTTGTGAGGAGTTGTTAGTAAGCCCAACTTTTTTACAATTGTTTTAGAAATCAAATTTATTTGTGAACCACTATCAAATAAAGTATCAATCTTTTGATGCTTGGAAATAACTCTAATATGAAAAAGCTCATGTCTTTTCCTCTCATTATCTTCATTATCAATAGATTGTGCAAAATTACTTGTAGATGCTTCAGAATTTTTACCTTTTATGCCTGTGGTTGACTATTGTTTCATCACCTGAGTCTGACCCCAAGTTTTTCTGAATAGCAGCAGTAGTCTTCTTCTTCTTGCCATTGAACTTCTTAGGTTTCAGCGCCGAATGCAAAGACCAACAATGTTCATCATCGTGTCCATCCTTCTTGCAGTGAGTGCATGAAGGTTTTCCTTTCTGTACAACGTTTGCCTTCCTCTCTTTCCATTTCAACTTCCTCTTTTCCTTGCTCTTGCTTGCAATGGGTTTTGATGATCCCCCAATCTCTGGGTTCACATTCTTGCCTCTAGCCTCTAGATGTGTACCCTGAATTGACACCTCATCTATGTTAGTAGGGTTAAACATGAGAATGGTGTGCCTAAAATAGCTAAGCAGACCACCTATACACTTCAACAAAGTTTCAGGTGAGTCTAGAGAAATGCCTAGAATTAAAACTCTTCTCCTAAATTCCTGGGTATAGCTTTGTGCACTTTGCCCCTTTAATTGGCGAAGAGTTTTCCAACTCATCACCGCTTGTTGCATATAAGCTAGTGGATAGAAATGTTTTTTAATGGTAGAAACAAATTCACTCCAGGTAGAAAGAATTTTACCATGCTTCTTCGAATCAACTTGTGTCCTGCCTTCCCACCATACTAGGGCAGTGCCTCCAAGGCGAAGGCTGGCCAGCTGAATCTTTCTTCTTTCTGAATCGATGTTCTGCACCCTGCAATATACATCAATCTGTCTAATCCAATTATCTAGATTTTCTGCATTTAATTCTCCATAATTTATTGGCAAATCAAAATTTACATCTAATTTAATCACAGAAGTCTTCTTTTTATTTTAAGGGCTAGAAGGAGTTGTTGATGGAGGAGGCTCTTCTTCTTTCCCTTTGCCTTTTGAATGGGCAACTAGAAGAGGTTCCTCTATTCCCTTGCCTTGTTCTGGTGTTGAGCTGCTTTCACCTCGACCCTTCTTTTATTACCGATACATCTCTTCTACCATGGCTCTCATGGTCATGAAATTATCCATGAAATGAGATTTTGATTCCAATGGGACTTGTTCTGCCATTTTCCTCCTAGGATAGACTCTTCCAATTTTTGGGTTAGCCTCAACCAGTTCTCCTTTTCCCTAGTTTGAGCTTTGACCTATTTAGCATTCAACAATCTAGCGCAAGCTTGTCTAACCTTAACAAACCAAAAACCAAAAGTTATGATACCACTTGATATGAAAATGAAGATCTTAGATTAATTTTAAGGTATTACAGACTCATGTGCATGGATTTGCTTATGTTACTTTGTGCAATGGATCGACAAGATTGCGAAATACATAAACAATGAAGCAGTTAAAGAACATAATAGACAAACACACATAAAAACAACAAGTTTAATAATAAGTTCACCCAACACTCCTGGGCTATGTCTCCTGGTCTAGCCTTCAATGGTGACCTCTCTATTATGTCTTAAGAAGCAGAGTTTTTACAAAAGTGAGCTCAATTTGAGTCTCACACAACATATACAAAACAACAAGGATTTACTCGGATCCCCCAAGTCTTTCTGAGTACACAGACTCCTCACTGACTCTCTGACTCTATTTACTCTCTGTCTCAGTACTGCTTGTCTCTGTCTTCTGTTTTCTGTGGCTTTAAAGCCAATCGACGTTGTCTGTTCATTTCCTCTTCTCAGGCTCTCTGGCTCCTAGCTTCTGTCCGCTCGAATCCCCCTCTGAGTGTTAGCAATCATTGCTAAACGCCTTCAGGGATGGTGGCCAATTTTTCTGTAACGAAATGGACCATCGATGCCTTTGAAATCCAAAATTGGTCGTTCTTTGTTTACACAGAGAAATACACTTAAAACTGTGAAAATCCGCCAATCTGCCGTTTATCGGATTTGAAATACTATAAATTCCGCCTTATAACTCCTATCGAGTCCGTCTTTATATCGTTTGTCGCATCTCCACTGTTGATCTGAGAGATCTAGATCCAATGGCTGAGGTTCATTTTGGGCGGCTCATGCGTACGGGAGTTAATGCCCAAAAAGGGCAGTTTTCTCTCTCTAGGGCCTAGCCACATGGCACCCAATGTATGGGCTCGGGCGAAGCTCGGCCAAAACCACTTACCGCCTACAGCTCGCTCGAAATCCCACTTGTTTCGGATCTCAAAACATATACACCTGCATGTATAAACCCTTTCGGGTCCAGTTTCATCGCTTTATTCGCATTTCATTCGTTTTTCATTTATTTAACGAAAATGTGATTTACAAAGGAAAACCTTGTTTTCCAGAACTCAAAATATACGTGTTTTCATTTATAATCCCGTCGGGTCCGGCTATCGCAGTCGCATGCATTGGCCCCACTCCTTTGTGTTGCTTCGATGCGATATTGCGATGTAACTTGTTGCAATCGCATATCGCATAAGCCCCCGGGCCGTTGCAAGCGCTCCATTGTAATCTGCTGATGCGATATGGCAGGTTAACCTGGGCCGTCGATCTGTGCACTTGATTGACGATCCTCGTTGACCCCACTGATTAATATCGCAACATTTATATGGTCGCCTTTGACAAGCTCTATTTGCCTTCGCCGATTGCGATACGCTGATCTGATCTGGACCGTTGATAGGCCAGATTCGACATCCCCTATGCAAAGTTGTTTTAAGCCTCCAATAGGCCTTATTTTTCTATTTTCTTCATGTTTTTCACTTCTGATAGTGTAATCCATTTTTTTTTAAGGTTTTCTTTATGCAATAGTTTTTAACTATGTGAAGACTTAGAGGTTTTGAGGATCCATTTGGATCACACCTTCTCACTGAAAAATCTTTTAGACTACCAAAATTTGGTTTTTTAAGCATCAATCAAGTGAGGATACAACTTCCTCACTTGTCCAATCTCTATCCATCTTGCACTGCTTGGTTTTGAATCTTTGAGTCCGATTCTGAGGTACTCAACATCCCCTCGGTGCGTAGTTCTCACCTTCCTGTTCATAACTGTATCTTCCTGCAATTCATTGAGATATTCAGGCAACAGATCATCAATAGAAGGCAACTAACTTTGCTCTTCGGGATCTTCAATCAATGAAGGCTCATATAGTCTCAAGTTGATTTTACAACTAATAATACAATGTCCTTGAACTCTAATCTCAACTAGGTATTTCTCTTATTTGACATGCATGAGTTAATTATGAGTGAACCTTCAGTGTATTGGTTGATCATTGCAGAAAACACCCTACTTTTCGACAGGTTACACCCCACTACTGCGAGTTACACCCCAGTACTGGATCTCCCACTAGTTCCCCCACTAGTTAGAACTAGTTTAACTGAATTTAACTCAGTTGGACTGAATTAAATAATTGCAACTCAAATGAACTCAACACGGGCCCCTAAATTTTAGGAACCAATGTACTTGACTCTAGATAGACTCCCAACTCGAATTAAATGAGCCGACTAATTCAAATTAACTTAGTTAACTATTACAAGTTGTCATGAGATGTGGAATTACAATTTAATTCAAGGACAAATTAATTAGGATTTTTTTCTTGATGCCATTTAAAACATTTTTTGTTGTTATTTTCAACAATCCCTCTCAACAAGAAAGGAATTCAATTCTATCCCGATCTGGTACCTTTGCAATGTTCAACATTCAACACTTGTCACTGTTGTGGTTGTGAAAATTCCTTAAACCCAGGAATTCCTACTGCACTGAACTGATGATATTTATCCTACTTGTTAGATTTTTTTTTGTGTGTAAGCTTAGTAGTACTTCCTTTTTCTATTACTTATCTATATGTAGGTAAAAAAATATCTCTAGTAGCCTCAACCTGCCCAAAGGAAACTAGGTTTTTTGGCAACCGATCAACATCAAAGGCTGCCCAAAATTTAAACATTTTAATCCTTATCATCCATGCCAAGTTTGCAACTATATGTACTATATACTTAATGTTTTGGCTTGTAATATAAATGCTATCCATCATAATAACAAAAAATAACTTTCTGTCTCTCTTCTTCAGTCATCAAATGATTCAATTGGGGCTGGGTCCTTAACACTTGACTCGGGCACTTCGCTCTGCAACAAGGTTTGGATATTCTTCTCCATTCTCCCAAAACGAAGGTTCTAATGATATTGTTGCACTTGCACTGCCTGGATTTCCTTCTGGATATCCTTTATACTTAGTTCCTCTAGCCTATCTCGCTTTAGTTCTTCTCTGTCCCTATATGTTATCATTGTCCTAACCAATAGATTTTTCATTACCTAGTACTTCTATATGGTCTGCCTGAACAGAGTTTGGTGGTCTCTAGTATGCCCCGGGTCATTAAGTAATGGCTCCCAGTCTTCCATTGGGAGTTCTTCGTTTGCCACATTGGAATTTAACTCTGATTCCCACGTTGCAATTACGACTTTTACTTGGGATGGGGTGTCTGCATGGTAAGCATTCAAAAGGTTCTGCATGCTTTCCTCCCCTTTTTTTCTTCCCCTTTTTCTCCGTGTTTTGCTCGTTGATGCCTTCGGGCCCTTCATTTTCTGCTTTGCCTGCTCATCCTCCTCCTTTTCTTCCATGTTTCCCTTGTGCTTTCACATCTTTTCCTGCAACAATTTCTTTCGTCCCCTCCCCTCACGCGTTCTCACTTGTTTTTGACGACGGAGCTTCAGAGATTGAAGAGAAAAGAAATTAATTCTACCTATAATGTTAACATGAGAACGTTCATTAAAACCAGTTTTAAGTTTTTCCATAACATTCTGCCATTCCTTTTTAATCTGTTTTTCAGCATTAAAACTTCCAGTTTGCTTCTTGGAAACCCAATTACCCCCAATTCATAGCCACCCAGTTATCGCTTCTCTCCTCAGCTCTAATCCCTCCCTGGTACCCATCCCTTGGGGTCCCCATAGAGGTCCCCCGCCGCTCGTGATCTGGCCGGTAAGGAGATGGAATTCCAACTACGGGAGAGCAAGGTTTTGGCTCCAATTTTTCCACCAGGGTGGACCCTCTCATTTGTTGCTCACCACGCCCGCCCCCCCTCATGGATTTTATAGACTTAGCGTTTCTTTGTAGTCCATCACTACACAGGATTATATGGAAATGATTTCCCCCTGGCCAAGCAAAGGCCCATTGGTATGGAATTCTCCCCTTCCTAGTCCCCTGCACTTTTTTTCTTCCCTGTTGGTGTAAGCTTCCCCCCAGAACCCAAATTAGCCTAACAAGGCTTACCTGCCATTTCCCATTCCCCCCTCGCCCCTCACAGATTCTAGAGTCGACATGGCCCCCGAAGGCTATCAGAGGCATCACAGCCTTTTCTCGGTCCTGACCTGCAACATTTCCCTATGACAGGTATCAGTTTCTTTCCCCCAAGTTCTTTCTGCCCTCCAAACCCTTCCCAGGTCTCATTCCACCCCCGCCCTTCATAGAATATAGTCAATTCGTACCCAGACATTATCAACAAACAATTGAACTCGGATTCATGAAAATTTTCATTTCTTTTCACAATTAAGAAACCAGACATTATCTTCTTAAAATAGAGTTAGCACTTTCCTATTACTTTCAACACCTCTCTCCTTGTTTTCCAGTCTCTCCTCCAATTTCGCGACATTGTTGCCAAATTTACACTGAGGGGAGCTTGGTTTACATACCAGTTTCGATCCAGGTCACTGTCGGCAGAGTCCAGATATCAACTGTCGCCCCTTCTCCCACTCTCCTCTCGAATCTCTCCCATAAATCACGTCGCTTGTTCTCCTTCTGCACTTTGCATGCATTCCTCCCGCTCTCTTGCCACCTTTCTTTCCCAGTTGCTCACCCACCTACACATTTTCATTCCTGAGGCATCCTCCACTTGTCGCCTTTTCCTGTCCTCTTCCCCTTCCTTCGTGTGGGGTCCTCGAATGGGCTGCCCACTTCCATTTTTCTTTATGCCATCTGTCACGACCATGATTTTTTCGGCTACCCTGACTGCAACCCATCTGCGTTGTCCATAATCTGGCTATCCTGACCACCATCCAGATGTCCTGGCCATATTCTGTCCTGCTCCAATGTCCTTGCACACCTCGATCGAGGGTTTTGTCTTGCTTCCTTCTCTTTTCCCAGAATCTCCTTAAGGTTGTTCATTCCTTCTATTTGATTTATCTCATCACCCAAGATGTCCAGGTTGCTTCCTGGTTTGCCACATCCCTAATTTTCTAAGAAGTCCGTTGCCACATTCCCTGATCGGGAAACATGTGTTGGGATGAGGTATTCTATCCCTTGTACCAGGATTCCTATTTCCTGAACTAGTCTTTCCGTTCTCTGGGTCTTGATGTAATCTATGGCCTCATCAACAATTTTTCCTTTGTCCAATTGAGAAACAAATACTTCAACAATTCAGTGTCTGGAAAATTAGGTTTTATGAGAATAGCAGAAAACAAAACTCTACATTCAAAATCTAACATGTATGTACAAACATGAAAATATATTTTATACTCATTTTCTTAGCTCATGGCCTATATTAATGTCTCAAACTTTTATTCCAGACAGAAGTCATCAAGTACTACCTTTGGATTGAGACCCTCAAGTAATAGAGACTCTAGAGTAATGAGCATACAATTCATTCTACTCCTCCTAACCCTTTCAGCCCATGCATGTGATTTATGATCAAGGAAACTCTTCTTTGTTGAGGTTGGACTTTGATAATCCTCTTGCAATATTGGACTTATTGCACCAATCCAACTCCTCTTCCCCCACTGGTCTTAAATTGCACTATTGATTGTTGTTTGTCCATTGGTGTTAGAGTTTGTTGAAGTGGAATAAGCAAAAACAATCGTATAGAGATCTTCAGAGTCTTTGTACCCAGACATCATGGAGAAGGGGGCTACAGACAACATTTTGCAAAGTGGATCAAAAAGAAAACGACAGAGAAGTTTATCCGCATTTCAAATTCTGATAAAGTGGTGATTGAAATCTCTCTGACTGTTACATGGAAGTGTAGACATATATAAGAAATAATAATGCCTGATGGAGATTGAAAGAGTAGAAGCTATGCATGCCTTATCAATTGAATGAATTGAATCTATAATACATATCATTATAAAATGCCAAATTCATATATTTTTTTGTGATTATGCAGAAAGAGATATATGTACATTTTGTTTTCACTGTTGGTAATTCCCACTCCATAAATATTTAGACTCGTAATCTTTTGCAAATGGAGACACCCGTCGGATCCCTTTTGATAGAAGTGAAAACTAAGATTCTAAAGTTTTCAAAACAATGACAATGAATAGAATGGTTTGACAATAAGGTGTGACCCAAGGATTCAATGATTATCATGCCCACTATTTTCAAAGTATTGTGATATGAATCTCTTGTCAATATTTTCAATAGCTCAGTGCTCGTAACACAAATTGAAACATGGAATATTCAAATGTGAATTAAAAGTATTGAACATTTTTTCATATTTTTAGAGTTAAATAATAATTGAAACAGACATATAGTTCTATTTTTGAAAATTGGAATAATTTAAGAAGTCAACTTTGATGTTTAGGCTACAACTCAATATAAGGGTGATGTGTGATTCTATCAATGCACATATTTAAAAATAAATAAAAGTGGTTGTCTATTTTAATTAAAAGCAGTACAAAAGATCAATAATCTCACTCTCATGTTGGTATTTTGAGCTCATTAACATTTAAAAATGATATAAATGCATAATAAATAGACACTGAATCACACAACAAAAAACACAAAAACATTTGTGGTAAAACCCTGACAGTGTGTCAAGGAAACCTCCATGGGGCAAGGGTTTGGAATTCTTGTTGCTCTAGGTCAAATTGTCACTCCAAAACATTACACATTACATCAAGCCTCTTGGGCAATCAACATTTTAATACAAAGACTACATTACATAACTCCATATAGTTACACAATTGTCTTAATGGTAAAACTAGATTTACTTAGATAATTACATCATTAATTGTTGTCATTCTTTAACAATATCCACCTTGAAAACAATTTTCCTAATCCCTTGCCCGTGCTCATTCATCATATTTTCTGCAAGTCAAGAAAAGTCAAACATCGTCGCAACTTCTCTATTAAAACTGGCTTTGTGATCATGTCTGCATAATTCTCCTATGTGTGGACTTTTTTGAGAGCTACTTGCTACCATCAATCACATGTCTTGCGAAATGGTATCTAACATCAATATGTTTGGTCTTTTGTGATAAGCTGGATTTGTAGCCAAAAGAATAACACTCTTAATATTGGCAATGCATCAGTTAAACCACAAAATAAATGTCTTTATTTATCACGTCATCAACTCTACCAATTCGGACTTCACTCAACGAGTCAGTTTGGCTTGATCGGTTGTATCATGACGTTAATGTTATTCTGTGATGACACAACATCAAAGAGTCTAATCTTGAGAGGTTCCCAAGGGTTTTCGAGATTATTGCTTCAGTCGAATCTTCATTGGGTAGCAATCCTGCCACAAAAATTCTAGCACATATAAAACTTTCACTGTAACTTCCACACGTCCCCATCAACATATCATTCCACAACAAATTGTGGAAAATGGTCATAAAAGCTTCGTGATGGAATTAAATTGAATTTGATCCCCACACAACTTAATTTTTTTTACCATATTAATTTTTTCCTTACAAAATTTCATTTCATTTGATGTTTTATTCTATCTTTTGTGTAGGTTTGTCAAGAATATTCAACGTGCAGCATCCAGTAGAAGTGTTTTAAATTTAAAAATCTTCCAAAAGCATCTTTGTCAAATTCAAACCAAAAGCAATTGAGTTTTTTCGTACAAGATGAAGATTTTCTCATTAAAATTTCTATAGCATCATTTTTTATATGCTTCAATTCACAGATTAATCCTCTAGGTCTTTTCTTTGTGCGGGTTACCACCATCCTCATTCAATATTGTTATAGTCCCAAACTCAATACCAATGGTAATGGTTCCAAATGTTGAAGATAGAGCCATCTTGTAGCCAAATGGAATACATCATAAGAACACACAATTTCAGCTAAGTTTCTATTATTTTTAATGTGTGTTTATACAAGAGAGATGTGGTTGGAGCAGTAAAACAATCAGTGTTAATGTTCTATTAAGAAAAAATTGATTACATGTGCATCATCTAATATTTTACCCAAAAATTGTTGTAAGATGTCGATTATTCACATTGTAATTCATAGACTATATAAAACTAGTATATGTGGCTTGGTAATAGGAACATTTCACATACAAGACACTAAAAGACAAAATAGACTAAAAATGAATTGTGCAAATAAAACGAAAAGGACCAAAATATTTGACTGCGATCAAAAGATATAGAAGATACAAGAGTTATGAAGCACGTCGTGAAAAATTACTCAAAAATACATGACACCAACTAAGCAAATTAAACCTTTCTTAGAGAGGTCATCAACCACAGTTTTTTGAGACATGTATATATGACAGAAGCTAGTCCTCTCAAATCCAGACTTCAATTCTTTAACTCAACGCATCCAATTGCAAAGTTGTGGAGGGGAAAAGATGGATCAGTCATTAATCCATTCAATCACAACCTTGGAGTCTCCAAAGACTATCAATGATTTTAGCCCAATATTTCTAGCACAATGTAATAAACCCCACAAAGCGATGACCTCTTCACAAGTGTTTGAGCCTGGGCCCCAGGACCAGTGTAAAAATAGATTAATGTGGTCCTATAGAACAATGTGCACCCCACATACACTAGCAGATGCATTCGCTCCAACCATTCACTTTACCTCGTATATTTACCCCTTTTTATTCACATTTACTTATTATGTATGATGAATTATGAGGCCCTTATAACAGGTCTTATGCACCCACCTTGGGTCTTCCCCTAGCTTTGACATCAATGACAACTCATTATTCAATATATATATATATATATCATGTGATCTAGGTATATGTTGGTGGGAACCCACCTATTCCACTTGGACCCCCACCACTATCTCTTTCAGTTTTTCAGTTTCCTTAATTGTAGCACAATTTACTATTTTTTGCAGTTTTTCAAGTCCTGAACTTCCAGAGCCATCTTGAGAACCTAAATGACATTGTTTGGAAATATCGAGGCCAACATGTTTGGTAAACCCATGTTGGCCACTCAAAAGTTGTAGTCTTCAGATAGATCTTTCTAGAGAGATATTGTGCACGTCAAACAAAGATGGTATGCCAAAGTTACAACCCTAGGAAGTTGATGTACCAATTTACCCAAATGGCGCCCATAGTTTTGGCGCTTCATCTCCTAGGGTTAAGCTTTTGGTATGTTTAGGGTTTTCCATTGTTTCTCAATAATAAATAGGCCTCCAAGCCTCCTTGTAACATAGTTTAGAGGCATGTCACTGCCACATCTCTTCTCAGAGATAAGCTACCATTGCCCGAGCTAGTTTATTTCAATTCTGTATGTAAGCATATTTCAGTTCTTTGATATTAATGAAATGAAGTTTTATTTTTGTTGCATCTCTTTGTTTATGGTTATATCTGTAATTTGTTGTGTTCCTGTTTACATTCGGATCAATGGTATCAGATCGATCTATTCTTTCTCTGTTTTTCTTTGCATGTCCCCAACAAGGTCGGGATATAAGGAGTTAGGGATCGAACTGGTCGAACCTTTGCAAAACTAGCCTCGTGAATCCTGACGGCCTCCCATGGTGGAAGAAAAGTAAGACGAGGGGGCATGAGATCCTATCAAAATCTTTCTCAAGAAGCCATCGAGCGACAAAGGAACGAGATGATGGACAACTTTGCCCAGATCCTTCAGCGACTACCTAGGGGCGATGTATCTACTTCCAGCAACTGCACACCCTTTAAGGTATACTTTAACTTTGACATTCCCATATTCGAGGGTTAGATAGATGTGGACAGTTAGAAAATTATATATTATAGAGCAATGGAACACATAAAATATTGCAAAAATATAAACGCAGAAAAAGCATAAAGCAATAGAGACACAGATATATGTGGCTCACCCAGTTTGGGCTACGTCCACCCTGAACAACCAGTCCTTCCTTTCTATTATCCAGCAAAATGAAGAGACACAACCTACAGCAGATCCGCTGTAATATCCTCTGTTTTCTCTCACAGTCTCAC
>APFE030230898.1:31764-82371 GCA_000404065.3 Pinus taeda
GCCGCAGGGGGCGCCGCAGGAGACACTGCAAGAGGCGCCGCAGGAGACGCCCAGGAGGCGCCGCAGGAGACACCACAAAAGATGTTCTGGGTTTAGTTTTCTGCTATTGTGGATCTGTTTATCTGGGTGACTTACTAGTACTTGATGATCATTTGATATTTACGGATCCAGTTTGAAAATTTATGAAAAGTGGTCCTTGAAAGAAAAGAAGTAGGGGGTTGTAGCTCCCTTCCAGGAGAGACTGGAAAACGAGAGAGAGTTGTAGCTCTCTGCAGGTTGCAGCCTGCGTACTGGTAAAGGACTGCACCAGTACAGACCATTGTAAAAGGAGTTTCTAATTTGAAAGAAGATAGAGACATATTGCAGCAGGTGGTTTTCACCCACATTGGGTTTCCACCTTATATCTGGTGTTCTTTGATGTGACTGTCTATTTTTCTTGTCCATGCTCATTTTTTTATGGTACTGATATGCAAAAATAATTCAAAGTATAAATAAGGAAGAATTGTTAAAAGGACTAGATAACACTGATTCAACCCCCCTCTCAGTATTATTTTCAACATATTGGACACATCAGACATTGCAGAACAACTCACACCAACAGAGTTAAACCCAAAATGCATGGAACATACCATAAGTGATTGGATTATGGACACACAGGTCAAGAACACTCGTCAGCAGAATGTCCAACTATATCGGGTTGTCAAAGCTGGCCAACTCCTACACCAAGGCAAGTGGCTCACCAGGAACCAAGTTCAGTAGAAATTTCCCCATATTATGGAGGCACTCAACACAATGGGGACCATTGCTTCATAAGGGGGGAGGAATGATCTAAGTGGATGTTGGTGGTCACCTGCCTATTTCACTTGGACCCCCACCACTGTCTCTTTCAATTTTTCAGTTTCCTTAACTGTAGCACAATTTACTATTTTGACAGTTTTTCGAGCCTTGAATTTCTGGAGCCGTTTTGAGGCCCTAAACAACATTTTTTGGGAAAATCGAGGCCAACAAGGTAATTTTTTATGTTGGCTACTCAAAATTTTTAATCCTTGCATATGTATTTCTAATGAGGTATTGTGCGTGTTAAATGGAGATTGTATGCCAAAGTTACGACCTCGAGAAGTTGATGTACCAAATTACTCAAACGAGGCCCATAGTTTTGGCACTTCATCTCCTAGGGTTTAGTTTTTGGGATGTTTACGGTTTTCCATTGTTTTTAAATAATAAATAGGCCTTCGAGCCTCATTGTAACACAATTCAAAGGCATGTAGTTGCCACATCTCTTCTCAGAGATAAGCTACCATCTCCTGAGCTAGTTTATTTCCATTATGTATGTAAGCATATTTCAGCTGTTTGATATTAATGAAATGAAGTTTTATTTATGTTGCATCTCTGTCTTTATGGTTATATATGTAATTTGTTGCATCTCTATTTAAATTTGGATCAGTAGTATAAAAGCAGTTTTCTCTTTCTCTGTTTTTCTTTGCATGTCCCCAACGAGGTCAGGATATAAAGAGTTAGGGCACGAACTGGTCGAACCTTTGCAAGACCATCCTCGCAAATCCCGATGGCCTCTCATGGCAAAAGAAAAGAAAGAGGAGAGGGTAGGAAATCCTATCAAAATATTGCTCGAAGAATCCCTCGAGCAACAAAAGAACGTGATGATGGACAACTTTGCCCAATTCCTTCAGTGGCTACCCAGGGGGCGACGCATCTACTCCCAATAGCTACTCTGGAAGTGCCACACTCTTTAAGGTATAAGTTAACTTTGACATTCCCATATTTGAGGGTTAGATAGATGCAAACGCCGTAGATAAGTGGTTATATCTGCTAGAAAGATATTTTTTTGTTCATGATTTTTCCAGCTGGGAAAACTTTACTTTCGCACTTTTCAAAGTCGCCCCCCACGTTAAGGACTCGTGGGAAACTTACTGTGAGCATAAGGACGAGAGGGAACCCTCACTGTTTTCAGTGGCACCTACTTGAAATTCGTTTTGGGATGCCATAAAGGAGCAGTACTACCTTGTCGGGAGCTATTAGGATAAATACATAAAGTGGACCATGCTGCAACAGGGAAGGGACCAAGACATGTCAGAGTTTACTAATATCTTTCATACCCTTTGCACAAAGTTGGGTATCAAGGATTTTGAGCAGCATTTGGTACTCAAATACAACAGTTGCCTACACAAGTACATCTAGGATGATATGGAGTTCTTGTACATCTCTTCACTCGACACGACATACCGATACACTATCAAGATTAATCAGAAGTTTAAACAAAAGATGTGAGACTTTGGAACTGCAAATCCAAAGTAAGGGAATGATGCCCCAAAACTAGAGAACAAAGGACAAAGCCAAGGCAAGATGACCCAAGACAACCCGTCAAAACTGCAAGAAAAGAACAACACCACAAAGTCAAAGAAGGACATAGAAAAGTGGTGTGAGTTCCATAAAAGCCCCACTCAAAACACAAGTGAGTGTCAAGCCAGGGAGTTGTTGGTGGCCAAGTTGAAGGCTTCAGAATTAAATACATGTTCTAACCCTGAGTCAGAACCCGACAAAAGGAATGACAAAGGGAAGCAAATTATTGATGCGGATCCCATCGCCATTGTTTCCACCACCAAGATCCATAAGAATGAGCCTGAATATCCAAAGGAGGGGGAACGTCTCTTCCACTCATAGATGTGGGTGAAGGATTCGTCGCTGTAATTCATTGTCGACAGTGGGAGCCAAAAGAACCTCATTTCAGCAGAGGCCATGAAGATGTTGGGCCTACCGACTATACCACACCCGTATCCGTACAACATCGGGTGGCTTCACCAAGGACGAAATCTCTGAATCAGCCAACAGTGTCGCCTTCCCTACATTATCAAGCCCTTCAAATATAAGATATTATGTGATGTTGCTCATCTTGACGCTTCTGATTTATTATTATGACAACCATTCTTGTGGAAGCGACATGCTATATCTGAGTCTAGACCTCACTCTGTGATTATTTCTTTACGTAATACATTATATAAGATACCATAGGTAGCCCCACCTATTGCCACCTCTTTGATTTCTGCTAAGAAATGCAGTAAGATCAACTCCTAGACTATGAATTTATTTTCTTTTTGGTTCACTCTCAAAGTAAGGGGAATATCATAGCCACATCCATGGCCCCCGAGAAGGGTTCCTCCACGTAGCAAAAGCAGGTGGATACGGTCATGAAAGAATATAGGGACATCTTCTCCTCACCCATGGGGGTACCATTGCATTGTCAGGTCAAGCATTCATTCGATCTGACTCCTGAAGCACCTCTACCCAACGGGTCGATATATCATTGCTCCATTATGGAAAATTCCAAGTTTAAGTAGCGACATGATCAACATCGAGGGTCACACAAGTTTCAGGTGGGCGATAAAGTTTGGTTGCATTTGTAGAAAGAACGCCTTACCAGAGTCCATCGGAAGCTTGGACCACTTCGATATGGTCCTTACACCATTATCAAGGTTGTGGGAGACAATGCTTTGGAGTGTAGCATCCCCCCATTCCTTGGCTTGCACCCAGTGTTCTATGTGGACCACCTTTGGCCATGCTTCCCACCATTGTTGGACACATCAAACATTGCCAAACAACTTACACCAATAGAGTTAAACCTAGACTGCATGAAACAAGCCAAAACTAATCGGATTATGGACACAAAGGTCAAGAATGCTCACTAGCAGAAGGTCCAACTATCTCGGGTTGTCAAAGCTGGCCAACTCCTACACCAAGGCAAGTTGTTCACCAAAGACCAAGTTCATCAAAAGTTTCCCCATCTTATGGAGGCACTCAATGCAATGGGAACCATTGCTTCCTAAGGGGGGAGAAACGATCCAAGTGGATGTTGGTGGCCACCTACCTTTTCCATTTGGACCCCCACCACTATCTCTTTTAGTTTTTCAGTTTCCTTAATTGTATCATAGTTTACTATTTTTGGCAGTTTTTTGGGTCCTAAACTTCTGAAGTCATTTTGAAGCCCTAAATGGTATTTTTTGGGAAAACTGGGGACAACATGGGCCAAATACAAATTTTGACCACTCAAAAGTTGTAGTCCTCAGATAGATCTTTCCAGCAAGGTATTACACGCATCAAACGGAGATCATATGACAAAGTTACGACCCCGGGAAGTTGATGTACCAATTTACCCAAACGGGGCCCATAGTTTTGGCACTTCATCTCCTAGGGTTAGGTTTTTGGGATGTTTAGGGTTTTTCATTGTTTCTCAATTATAAATAGGCCTCCGAGCCTCATTGCAACACAGTTCAGAGGCATGTAGCCGCCACATCTCTTCTCAGAGATAACCTACCATCTCCCGAGCTAATTTATTTCCATTCTATATGTAAGCATATTTTAGTGCTTTGATATTACTGAGTCAATAAGTTAGATGTGGTTCACAGACAATTAATGGCCTCAACTGTAGTTATGTATATTGACTGAATTTTTTTGTGAAACTGATTTATGTATGTGTATTTGTTCTGTATATAGACTGGTTGATGAGACCATACTGTTTTGTTCTTCTCAAATTTTGATTCCTAGCAATCGACTCTGAAGTCTATGGACGTTATCTGGAATCAAATCACTATGTAAACATGCTCTCACTATTTATGAAGTTGAATTGATGTTGTTTGCACACTTTAGCCTTCTTCGATTTGATTGACGAGTGCATCTGCTTGCTGAATCACAAGTTAGATGTGGTTCACAAACAATTGGTGGTCTCTACTGAAGCTTATGTATATTGATTAGTTAAGTTTGAGTTCACATATTAAGCTTCTTTAGAGTTGTTTCATAAATATAAGTACAGCCTTTGTAGTTACAGATTTAATAATGTTTTCCTGATTGATTGAATTCTGTTAGTCTGTTGAAGTGTTTTGTATGTGTATATCAGATTGTGGGTCTTATGTAGCTTTTTTGAATTTGCTTTTCCACTGCTTATTCTTGTTTCTTATGGATTTATTGCTGTATTGTTTAAAAAAGAACAGTTTGGGTTTCTCTGAGAAGGACTCAGAACTGGTCAAGCTTGTCCTGCATGAATCAATTGATAGGTGTTATCTATTGTTTCTGACTTCTATGAAACTAGTTGGTCAATTGCATGCTTTTTCTGTTTCATTTTAGTCAATTTGGCAGTATTTTAAGACTCTGTATATCTACTTTAACAAGTGATTATCCTTACTTCTTATATATACCTTAACCTTAGTCTTTTAGAGTGTCGTGAAGCTTGAGCCAAATTGAAATTGTTTAACTAATTTAAGTTCCATATGCATCTCCAAGTGCTTATCTTTATGGGATCTGGATAGATTGAATGTTGGTTTCTATGGTGGCTTTAATTTCTTTGGGATATATCTGTAACTGATTATTCATGTTCTTCATGTGCAGGTTGGAGGATGCCATCGGGGTTTTGGAATATGTTGTTGGAATGAGAGAAGAGAAACTTGGCACAACAAACCCGGATGTAGATGATGAAAAGAAAAGGCTGGCAGAACTCTTGAAGGAAGCTGGCAGAGCACGGAACATGAAGGCCAAATCACTAGAAACTCTACTTCAATCAAATTCTATGAAGAAGAAAAAGGAGAAAGCAAAGTGATTAGAATGTGAATGTTGATAATTTCTCATAAGATTGTGGACCTAATTGGGGCCTGTTTAGAGCAGAACAGGTTAGTCTGCATAGGACAGGTCAATATGCAATTATAAATCAAAATTCTTTCAACACAAGAAGAGTATGTTAGCAACATTAACTCTGTTAGATGTCTACTTGAGCGATATTGTCTACGTCTCAAAGGAATACGTCAAAGTGGAGTGCTGCATGATACCAAGGAATCTTCTAAACAATGTTTGGACATGAATGGTGTTGATTTCCAAGCTTTCTGCATTGAAGTTGGGTGGGTCAGTGGTCCCTGTTCAGAGTTAGCATTTGATCACATGTTGCTAATGTTTGTTCTGTAATTTTTTGAGTTCTTGTTTAAATTCGGATCATCATGACAAAAAAAAACACATACATATTTGTGGTTGCTAGCTTTCACTCAAGAAACCAGACCAATAGTACAAATAGAGAGATTTTTTCCAAATTATAATATGAGTTCCATATATACCATAATAAAGCCTATAAGTTGGATACTATTTGTAAAAGTACTATTTTTCCTACTAACATGCCTAAACCAACGAGAAAAGATGTTACTCATACATAGATAAACAAAAAAACTAAAATTAAACATAAATAAAGAGTGGGGGAGTCAACAGGGATGTCCTTTGGATTTCCATTATCCTCATTTAAAGGTGAAAATTATAGATCAACTGTCTTCTTTACCAGGAGAGCGATTTTGTTGTTCAAATTTTTAACATGGAGTAATAGGGCATCAATGCATAGCAAGATTTCTAGTATTGAGACCACGGGGGCTTCACTCAATGAACCTATGACCTGTCATGTGCGTTCATGGCATATTAAATAACACCCTTAATTTCATTGCATAATGGAAAATGCCCCTCAAAATCACATTGTTTAACCTCCTACCAATATGAACCCAATGCACCTTCCCAATTAAAAAAAACCTTACTTCCACTAGATATTGTAGCTTACTATCCATTTTTTCATTAACATTTTTTATACCCATTTATATTTTTCATTAAATTTGACCTCCATTTTTAATACCTACCAATATAAAAACCTTTTACCCCCTATATATCCCCTAATATATTATGCCATATTTTCTTCAATATATATCCTCCAATATGAACCCACGTGGTATGGTATTTCTCCCCTAGTGAAGCCCCTGCGATTGGGACTTGTTGCATTCCATGATCACCTTCCCCATAATGTTCTTGATTTTCTAATAAAGGTCAACTATGTTGAAGTATTTAGTGGTGTGACTACGTGAGTCTCCCATGTCTGAAACCTAGTACCACATGTCCATGTTGATCTCATCATCATGGAAACAATTACCGTCCACTTTAACCTATACTTTAGTAGTATTAATTTCATCTCATGTGGCTATGGGAGTATTCTAATAATAGAGAGCTACAAGGGCCTCTACATTTGTCTAATCCCTAAACATATACTTCCCACCACGACCATGACCATGATGACCGTGATTATGATCAAAGCTGGTGCCAAGGCATGGCATGCTAAACGACAAGGTAGGAATACAAGAAAGGTTGTTGTGGCATTTGATATGAACATGCCACAAAACCACCAACGTCACCTAGAAGACCAAAGGTAGTGGACAGAGTCAATGAACAAGAAGAAGAATTAACAGGCTGAAGGGGAGAGTAACTAAGGAAGGCAAACCAAGATGGGAAAAGAAAGGAGCTTCCCTAACCTTGCAACCAAATAAGCCCCCACATAGAAAATGTAAACAAAAAGATGCATCAAGAAAGGATGGAGTAGTAAACTTGCCTAGAATAGAAAGAAAGTGGAGTGGAAAGTTGAACAACCAAGGCTCTTATAACCAACTTGCTATGTGGTTGTATTCATCACTATATTGTTTGAACCATGCTAGGATATCGATTTGCAATATTGATAGTAGTGGAAGGAAATAATACCTAAACTGCCTCAAACACAAACTAAAAACCATCACCCCTCTTCATTGTATGCTAGCAAAGTGTCCTACCATCTTGAGGAGAAATCAGGATAGGTGGTGGTGTGTGTGGGTTATGGGGTACTCATATGCCAAGGGGGTTATTTAAAAAGGAGGACACGGGGATGGGATTTGGGATACCTATGTGTATGTGTGCCATGAGATCATTAATATAGTCTCTCTAGATGCAATGGCACACATTCAACCACTACCTCAAGGTAACCCCATGGATCTAGGTTAGGCCCTCATGGGAATTAAATCTTGCCCAATAGTGAAAAGCTCCTTGCTTTCCACCATTGGATCCAACCCCTTTTGGAAATATTTATATTAAAATGCTATTATTATTTGAATATAAATATTTTAAGAATAACCTTAATTGCATTTTTATACACCTATATTTTCATGTCATAATTTTTTACTTTTATTTTTTCATACACACATTATAAATATAATTTAAATGAACATGAAACTATAACATATCCTTTTCCCCCAAAAATAATACTCAGGATGAACTTTAATACATTCAATAGGTCCTTTAGCATGTTTATCATAATCCTTTTTTATCTTGAAATGGTTTAAGAGACTGAAAACTTATACAAAAGCTATTAAACATTTTCAACTTATACAAGAACACCTATATCATATAATAAGCTTATTAGTTGCGTAGTTGTAATTGTCAAGTTGTAACCTCCTCTTCTAAAATTTCTTGTATAATCACCTAGTTTTATGCCTTCTTTTGAGAGCCTATTTGTGGTAGCGCTCATTTCTTACATATGTGCATGTACAAAATCTTTGTAAACCTCCAGATTTTATTTATATGTTCAACTAGATGAAGCAATATGATAATGTGCACATTACCTTTATTGTCTAAACCTAAAATGAACCAAAATTTTTCTTCATAAAAATCTTTAAGAGTAGGTACAAAGCCATGAATTCATTATAGTTATTGGACCCTTCAAACATTTTATTTTAAATAAACATAGCTCTTGTTATGTAAATGCATAGCTATTCCATAACCATAGATGCCATCATTACAAGTCCCATGAAAGAAATGCAAGGAAAATTTCTACTGACATCTAGCACACCAATAGCCCTTGGTTGTTCTTATAACTGGCTTATAGAAAGGATGCAATCCATTTCACCAAAAAACTTAAAAGTAGGGAAAAATTCACTTTTGAATAGAATCAAGTAGCTAGACAACCATATACCCCAATGGGTCGAATACCTAATATTGTTATGGAGCTTAAGCTCCTTCCTAGACCAAGTTGAAAAACAACCTTCTAAAGAATCCTTATTCCAAAGGTTTATTAGACCTAAATCATTTCATGTGTGTTTAGAGTTGTAATATAGGAAAACATCCTTAATTGACTCATCATTGTTCCTACATAAAAGGCAGATTGCTATGCCAACTTTTATCATATTATTCCAATCATTCCATGTGTGTTAAGAGATGTAACATTAAAAATTAGGTTTATTTGACTCATCATTGTTATTGATTCAGATTGAATCATCATATTATTTATCATCCATCTTGATGCTTTCAAAGTGGGAAAATTGGAAGAATCATCTCACAAGACCATTTTTACTAGCAAGTCTTAGTTTGGCAAATTGGGATTTAAAAATTTTAGAGGTAGTTTGAGGAATTTAATGAATTCTTTTAGGGTCCAAAACTCTCTCTTGCAAGAGATACTTTGGAGTTGTTTTACACTCAAATACCTTTCCATTGGCACAAGAAATACCTTAAATGGAGTCCATATGCAAAAGTTTATGCCACCCAAAAGTTGACCTTCATGTTTTGTCCACCATGATTTGAGAGGATGCCACATTAACCCCATTACTCATGAAAAAGGGCTTAGCCACATGACCATGATGAAGAGTATTTTAGAAGAGTCAAGTTGTAACTCATATTGAAGGTTAAATGGGTCAAATTTAACCCTTATTTGACTATCGAATTATGTTATACCATACCAATAGGAGGAAGAGCGACTTGATTCTATTCTAGTCCATTTTGTTCCGTAGTAGACCAAAATAGCTAAGAGTGGATAGAGAGAGGGTGAAACAAAGCTATTTTGTGTTCTATAGCAGCCTGGGGGCCACATGTTTCACTCCTTTGTATTTGCACCATTTCCATTTAGAGAGTAGAGCAACCTCACCTTCCAATTGAGTTTTCTCCCTAAAAAGTTTCCCGAATCATGCATTGTATTAATGTGATTTTTGTGAATAATTATTCTAATTATTCTTAATTTTCTGCAGTTTATATATTACATGCATAAGCAAAAATAATTATTTAATAAATCTCGATAAAAAAATTTAACACTCACAATATAAATTAAATTTTAAGATTTCAATAAAATCTTTATCCAATATATTATGACCAACTTCCTAATAATATATCCAACACAATCTACAATCAATTCTTATAGCCTTTCTTCACTCCCAAATGACTATTCACTTTCCACAACTTTTTCTATGACCTACCTACCATATATCATATTATATAATTTTTAATTTTAACAAATAAATTATTTAATTTAGAAAGAAAACACACTATAGTAACCTACACCCAGTAAGATTAGCCATCGTCTATAGATTAGCCATCGTCCTAATAGACGAGGGCAACATAAATAATATATTTATGAGTCTATTCCATATTAAAGATTTATGCGAGAGGGTTTTGATTATTCCATAAAATAACAAAGGGTTTTAAGAGAAATTTTTTATTTTTTCATAACTAACAAAGACTTAGATTTTCTATAGTTGATTATGCTTTTACAGAACACAATGTATCAACGTGCTCAGGAAATTAGCATCATCTAAAGATACTAGCTGAAATGACCGATTTCTAAATTTTGTTTTTTTGTTTATTTAATTTTTAATCTTTATTTCTATTTTAACATTACAAATTACAAGTAAGCATTTTGATTAGGTTGGACTGCTTCTCCGATTTAGCCCAAGAACCAGAAGAATTAACCGGAGTGAAGGTTTTTAGTTTTTTTTTTTAAAAGGTCATCTTGGTGGTATAGTTTTTTTCAATAACTGTGTCAATTTGTATCAGGAGATAACAACTAGAAATCTGTCCACACTGTTAATTTAACAACTTTGACAACTGAGAAAAAAATACATTTTCATAGATATCTGTTTCTATCATCCATTTAATTTATACTAATTAAATAGCATAATCTTCTAACCAGTGTGCAATGATGGAAATCAAATTACTCAATAGATAATTGAAATAATAAGCATTAAACTGCTTTACCAGCGATCTGTGTTTTTTTCTACCTAGTGCTACTGTTGTATTTATGTTCAAATTTTAAGAGAAATTTTCAGCTCAGTGGAAAATCACACTTAAGGTACACTCATAATTCCTCAATACAGAAATTATTGTTTTTTTTTTTTTGAGTTGTTTTGAGTTGGGAAGCTCAAGGCTTTGCAGTAACTCTGTGCCTATTAGAATAATAGGCATTCATGCTCTTACAGGGGATTGAAGTTCTGCACCCGCTAGTTATATACTGCATTGGATTTTTAGGGAAACCAATATCAGAAGTTTTAAGTATGAATCCCAGCTTTGGAATGGACATATTTTGCAGCCAAATTGACCTACAAACAAGTGCAGAAAAAAAAGGACCAAATCATCTGGTTGGGATATCCACAGTGATTATTCATTGCCACCCTTTTGTAAGGTACGTTCTTCAGGACCAGCTATCGTGGTATTAAGTTCATCTGTGGTACATCTCAAGACCTTGGCTGTGACTTGCTCGTTATTGTTTTTTGACTGAAAAATCAAAGCAACCACACTTTAGCAGATACCTCTATATATAACAGAGAAAATCCAATTAGGAATCTCTGAAAAATAATACTATCAGCATATATAGCTCCTAGAATGTATCAAACCTTGCGGCTGATAAAATGACAATAAAATATTTCCATGGTTAAGATCAGGACTGTTACTTACCATAACATGAAGGGCATACAGAATATTGGATCCAACAACGTTTATGGTACAATTTACAATCTGCAATTGATTGGCCTCCATGATGAAAAATAATTTGGGCAAAACACCAGTCATCTCAGGGGCCAATATTGTGATGAAAGCCTGGCCACCCAGAACACTGGATCCAAGAATCTTTAGACCTGGATATGATGATGTTACTGGAACTGAAGGAGGGATATGAAGACCATGAGAATCCTCAGGCATTGTGAATGATAATGGCCTTCTGCTATGATGTGCTTCCAATTCTGATTGTTGGGCTTGCAAATCTTTCAAAGTAGCTTGGAGGGATTTGATGTAATCAATGGCCTTGTCAACAATTCTTCCTTTGTCCACCTGAGAAATAAATACTTCAGTAATTCCAATGTCTAGAAAAATAGGTTTGATAAGAACAGCATAAAATACAATTCTACAATCTGAATCTGTACTGTCAAGAAAATCTATTCTATACTCGTTTTCTTAGCTTGACATGGCTTAAATTAGTGTTTTGAACTGTTATGTTATTCCAGACAACAAGTACTACCTTTGAATTCAGCCCCTCAGGTAACAGAGACTTTAGAGTACTGAGCATACAATTCATTTTACTCCTCCTAACCCTTTCAGTCCATACATATGGTTTATGATCAAGGCAACTCTTCTTTGTTGAGGCTAGACCTTGATCATCCTCTTGCAATGATGGACGTATTACACCAGTCCAACTCCTCTTCCCACCACTGGTCTTAGATTGCACCATTGATTTCTGTTTTTCTACTGCTCTGCAGTTTGTTGAAGTGGAGTAAGCAGAAACAATCGTGTAGAGATCTTCGGAGTCTCTGCACTCAGATGACATGGAGAAGGGGGTAGCAGACAACATTCTGGAAAGGGGATTAGAAAGAAAATGGCAGAGAAGTTTTTCAACACTCCAAATTCTGATAAGGTCCTGATTGAAAGGTATGTGACTTTTACATGCAGATATAGACATATATAAGAAAACATAAGGCCAGATGGAAGGAGTAGCAGGTACGCAGGCTTTCCATCCATATCATGATGTGGTGTTTATTTGAACACGTACTGCATTCATGAAAAATGAGACATTTATAGACTTTTAAAACTTTTCAAGGTATCCTACTCATAAATATTCACATCATTATGATCATATCTATATATCTGTTATCGATTTATTGATTAAACGTCAGAGGTACTTAAATCAATTATGTTGCCTGTTTACCTTTTTTGATTGATTGATTGCAACCTTTTCTGATTGATTGCCAACGTTCAGTTATTTTTATTATTATTATAGTAAGCTGTTGATATTTAGTTTTTATGGGTATTAATATTTCTAGAGTTATAGTTTCATTAATGCAGTGGGCAGTATATGTCAATTTTTGGATTCAGGTAAGTATAAAATTCAAGAATTGGTATACAATGCCCCTTTATATAGCTTGAGAAATATTAGTTGCTAATTTTTATGAGATGGTGATGGGAATAGACACTGATTATCAATGTGATACTAATAATGTTTCAGTTGCTCTTCATAAATTTCTAGATAATAGGTTGGTTAGATTGTGGTTTAGTGTTTATTAGATTTTGGGAGTAATTTTAAGATGTTTCTAATATCTCTGTAATTAAAATACTAAATTTATGTGGATTGTGTATTTTAATATTTAATTGTTTTTTTGTACAGTGAGAAAATTTATCATAATTTAGTTGTCAAACTCGGAGTGAGGATAGCCTTCATTGTTTGTTATCTGCTAATATAGGCTGACTCATCACCATTATTCAAGAAAAACCACCCCACTTGAAATTACCTACAAATTTGTTACTCCGACCAAATACTTTTTAGCCTTTAACTTATTTCCTTATATCTTAAAAAAAAACCAAATAAACTACAAAATAAAAACAGTTTTAGACCTACTCCAGGTCCATTTAATATTTAATATTTAACTTTAATGAAAAAAAATAAATTAAATATATGAAATCTACCATCAATGTCTATATTAAAAATGACAAATTTATATATTTTGTTTTGATCGGGCAAAAACCGATGTACATTTTGTTTGGACTATTGGTACTCCCCAAACCAATAGATATTTAGACTCAGAATCATTTTGCAAATTTGTCATATTTCTTTTTGATAAAAGTGCACAACTTTATTTTAAACCTATCGGTTATACGATAACAATGATGGAATGGTTTGACAATAAGGTGTGATCCAGAGATTCAGTGGTTATGATGGCCAATATTTTCAAAGTAGTGTGACCTCAATGTCTTGTCAGCTTCCATTTCAATAGCTCATTGGTTTACTTATTAAGCTTTTTGGGGACTCCATATCTACAGCTCATTAGTTTACTTGTCCTTTAAAATGCTCTGTTAACACAAATTCAAACATGGTTAGGTGTGCGCTCCAATTCAACATATCCAAATATTATTTAATGGTATTGAACACTTTTGTCAGATTTGCTAACTCCTGCTGGGATTTCACATGTTATGTTAGATTCGCTAACTCCAGCTGGGATTTCAAATGTTATCTAATGGCATTGAACACTTTTGTCAGATTTGCTAAAATAGTTTATAATTTTATTTATAATAGTTTATACGTGTGAAGGTGGATATATGGTTTTGTGATGTGTTGTTATAATTTATATGTTTTTTATGTTAAATATTTTTTGTGTGTGTTTTATTATACTTAATTGTTTTATGTACATATTTGTTTAAGAGATACGAATATAATTAATTTTATTAATATATAATTAATGTTTTTCAGGGGAAGTTTATCTCTTTGAAGAAGCAATATATTACAAATACCCCGAAGCGAGTAGATAAGCTAAAGTTGCGGATCCATCACATCAATTATTATATATCGTACATTCTCAATAAATCGAGATAAGCTGCCGCGCAGCATCACATACAGGAATCGAACACGATCGAGGTGCGAGAAAGCCGACTGTCCCGACCATTATACCATGCACTCATGTGCATATAATTAATGTGATTATATATGAATTTATTGTTATTTTTGTTATTTGTTTTAATGGTATATTTTTTATTTACATTTATCTAACTTATAATATTTTAAGAATTGTATTTATTCTACTTAATTTACTTATTTGTGTGGAATTTTTTTTAAAAATGCCAATGTGAAATAGTAAGTAGTAATTTTAATGTAAAAAATTTAGTATAATTGTTTGATGCAATTCAATGTTTGTAAAAAAAAAAAAAAATTAAGAAAGATTTAGAATTCCACCTATTCTATCCATCGAAGGGGACCCTTGAGCTACCCATCAAAGAAATCCCGTGGAGAGTCCATTTGAATATCATGTACAAACATATGATGTGAATGAGAAACAAGTTTTTTTAAGGGGATATTGTGAGCAATAGCAAGGCTTTAATATGTCTTTATTGTCAAATATAGCTTGCTTTATTTCCAACCAAATTTCTCAAATTATTATAAATAAAAAAGCTTTGTGTTAAGCTTATTTTTATTATATTTATACACATGATATCTCTTTTTCAAAATATATATATTATATAATATTTTTATAATATTTTTATATCATAATAATATTTTATTTTCCTTACTTTATCTTCCATTATTATTAATAATATTTTGTTTTTCTTACTTTTTCTTCCACTTTTATTATTTTCATGTCGTAATAATGTGATAACTCTAAATTATAAACTATGATTTTTTAATCTTTAGGTTTTTTGGTTGTGCGTAGTTTAAAAGAAAACCCCTACTTTTATATGTAGTGAAGATAGCTCCTTAAATTAATTTATTAAAAAATTGTGTCATAAAATTCACTTTGAATCATAATTATATATCTCTAGCTTGTATATTATTATTATATATGTTGTATATCTCATATCTCACACAAATTTTGATGTAACTTGTTTTGAAATTTATAATATATGTTACATTTTGAGTCAATCCTTTACTTTAATTAATTTTACCTTAAATAGATTATGTAAAGCATTTGGTTTTCTAATTTTTTTATTCATTACCATTTGCATAAATAATTTAAATTAAAGATTCAGTTAATTAAATATTTTAATAATAAAAATTAAAATTTTTAATGAATGATATATAGATTCTATTGGTTATTGTTTAAAAATTAAAAAAATAAATATGTTCTAAAAAACATTAAGAAAGAATAATGTTTAATATATTATATATATATAATATTATATATATATATAATTAATTTTTTTATTATTATGTTTCTTCAATTTAAATTCAAATGTACATAACAAAGAAGTGTGGCAATAATACGTTGAGCAGATACGAATTAACTAAAAGATAGTGGTAACAAGTATTCACTTTTAATAACAATAGAACTAGCCACTATATAGTAATGTGGTTGATATAAATCGAACGGTTTTATATCAATCACATACACAACCAAATTAGTAAAAATATGTTAATAAATAATAGTTAATTAAATATTGTTAATAATTATCGTTAATTAATATTGGTTAATGATATATTATTAATTAATAATCAATTTCTACAAAAAAACACTAATTGGATTAAAAATATTATTATTATCATTATAATTAAATATAATTATTCTTATAATAATAATCATTTAAGAATGTTGATTTATTATTATTTATATTTAAAATTATATAAAATAAATATGAACCCTTAGATTAATAAACTCTAGGGATTGATATTATAAACCCAAGAGAATTATAAACTCAATGGGTTAATACTAAAACCCTAAGAGATTATAAACCCAAGGGAATAATATTAGCCCAAGGGATAATAAACCCAATGGATTATTACTAAAAACCACAGGGTTTATGTTCCCTTAGGTTAATGGTATTAATCCTTTGGGTTTATAATATCAATCCTTAAGTTTACTAATGTAAGGGTTCATACTCCTAGGGTTTAATACTAAAACCCCAAGGGATTATGAATCAAAGGTAATAATATTAACCCAAAGGATAATAAACCCAAGGGATTAATAGTAAAAACCCAAGGAATAATATTATAAACCCTAAAATAAGCATGGTTGACCATGGTTGATATAAGTCAGAGGCTTCATTTGTATCTACCGTTGATAAATATACCATTTGTATCTACCAAAAAAACACTATTGCAATAAAAATATTATTATATCATATAAATAATATAATTATTATTTTTAAATAATTATTATTTAATATTAAATTTTATTTATATTTTAAATTTGAAAAATTATGTAATATAATATGAACCCTAGGATATAAACTCTTAGATTAATAAAATCTAGTGATTGATATTATAAACCTAAGAGAATAATAAACGCAAGTGGTTAATACTAAAACCCTAAGGGATTATAAACCCAAGGAATAATATTAATCGAAGGGATTATTACTAAAAACCATAAGGTTTATATTCCTTTGGGTTTATAATATCAATCTCTTGAGTATATTAATCTAAGTGTTCATATTCCTAGGGTGTAATATTATTCATAGGTTTAGAATACTAATCCTTTAGGTTCAATATAAATCATGGTCAATCAAGGGTTTATATACCTTGGATTTATAATATTAGTCCCTTGGGTTTAATAATATTAATCCATTGGGTCTATAATACATTGGGGTTTTAGTATTAACCCTTGGGTTTTCGTATTCCATTGGGTTTATAATATCAACCCCTTCAGTTTACTAATGTAAGGTTTCATATTCCTAGGGTTTAATACTAAAACCCCAAGGGATTATGAACCAAAGGTAATAATATTAACCTAAAGGATAATAAACCCAAGGGATTAATACTAACAACCCAAGGAATTATTAACCCAAGGGAATAATATTAAACCCTAGGGACTAATATTATAAACTCAAGGTATATAAGCCCTAAGAAAAGTATTATAAACCCTAAAATAAACATGGTTGACAATGATTGATTTTCAATTTTGAGACAATGGAATTAATATTAAAATGTGGTAGACAATGGTTGACCATAGTTGACCATGGTTGATATTATAAACAAAAGGGGATAATAAACACTAGGGACCACTATTTAAAAGCCAAAGGACTATAAACCTAAGGGAATAAAATTAAACATTGGGAATATGAACCATAAGATCAATAAACCCTAGGGATTAATATTAGAACATGGTAGAGAATGGTTGACCATAGTTGATATTATAAACCAAAGGGAATAATAAACCCAATGGATCAATACTTTAAACCCAAAGGACTATAAACCTAATGGAATAAAATTAAACTCTAGGAATATGAACCCTTAGATCAATAAACCCAATGGACTAATATTATAAACCCAAGATATATAAACCCTAAGATAAATGTTATAAACACTAAAATAAACATGGTTGAGTGTGGTTGAGCATGGTTAATTTCCATATTAGACAATCCTTGAACATGATTGACCATGATTGACAATGTGATGTTAGACCATGCTT
The DNA here is from genome assembly GCA_000404065.3 of Pinus taeda. Classification (NCBI taxonomy): domain Eukaryota; kingdom Viridiplantae; phylum Streptophyta; class Pinopsida; order Pinales; family Pinaceae; genus Pinus; species Pinus taeda. The sequence goes on from APFE030230898.1 coordinate 49,731, forward strand.
GACCATGATTGCTTTTTATATCGAGACAATCTTTGTCAAAACACGACGTTGGAATATGATTGACCATGATTGATTTTCATATTTATACAATCTTTTTCATAATGTGACATTCGACCACGGTTGGCCATGGTTGGATATGGTTGACCATAGTTGACCATGATTAATATTATAAACCAAAGGGAATAATAAACGGAAGAGATTGATATTATAAACCTAAGGGATTAATACTAAAACCCCAAGGGATTATGAACCCAAGGGAATAGTATTAAACCCAAGGGACAATTATTATAAACACAAGGTATATAAACCCTAAGATAAATATTATAAACACTAAAATAAACATGCTTAAACATGATTGATTTCCAAATTGAGTCAATCCTTATCAGAATGCAACATTGCACGATGGTTGACCATGATTGATTTATAGATCAAGACAATCTTTCTCACAATGTGACATTGGACCATGGATGACCATGGTTTATTTTCATATTGAGACAATCTTCGTCACAATGTGACGTCCGACCATGGTTGATCATGATTTTCCATGATTTTCATATGGAGACAATTGTCATCACAATGCGACATTTGACCATGGTTGGCTATGATTGACTGATTAACCATGATTGATATTATAAACCCAAGGGATTAATACTAAAACCCAAAGGGATTATGAACCAAAGGGAATAATATTAAACTCAAGGTACAAATATGAAAAACCCAAGGCATATAAACCCTAAGATAACTATTATAAACACATGGTTGACCATGGTTTATTTTCATATTGGGACAATTCTTATCATAATGCAATGTTAGGCCATGGTTGACCATGGTTGATTTACATATCGAGATAATCTTTGTCACAATGCGACGTTAAACCATGGTTGACCATGGTTGATTTTCATATCAAGGCAATCTTTGTCACAATGCGACGATAGACCATGGTTGATTTACATATCAAGGAAATCTTTGTCACAATGTGACATTAGACCATCGTTGATTTACATATTGAGACAATCTTTGTCACAATGCAAATGTGACGTATGACTATGGTTGATTTTCATATCGAGACAATTTTTGTCACAATGTGGCATTCGAGACCATGGTTGAATTACATAATATCAAGACAATCTTTGTAACAATGCGACATTGGACCATGGTTGACCATGATTGATTTTCATATTGAGACATTCTTTGTCACATGCGACATTGGGCCCTGGTTGACCAAGATCAACCAAAGGGAATAATAAACCGAAGGGATTGATATTATAAACCCAAGGGAATAACATTAAACCCAAGGGACAATTATTATGAACGCAAGGTATATAAACCCTAATATAAATATTATAAACACTAAAATAAACATGCTTGAACATGGTTGATTTCCAAATTGAGGCAATCCTTATCACAATGCAACATTGAACGATGGTTAACCATGATTGATTTATATATCAAGACAATCTTTGTCACAATGCAACATTGGACCATGGATGACCATGGTTGACCATGGTTGAATTTCATATCGAGAAAATATTTGTCACAATGCAGCGTTCGACCATGGCTTACCATGATTGGCTATGATTGACCATGATTGACCATGACTGATATTATAAACCCAAGGAAATAATAAACTCAAGGGATCAATATTATAAACCCAAGAGAATAATAAACCCAAGGGATTAATACTAAAACCCAAAGGGATTATGAACTAAAGGGAATATTATTAAACACAAGGTACAAACATGACAAACCCAAGGCGTATAAACCCTAAGATAAATACTATAAACACATGGTTGTCCATAGTTTATTTTCATGTTGAGACAATTGTTATCAAAATGCGACGTTAGACCATGGTTAACCATGGTTGATTTACATATCGAGATAATCTTTGTCACAATGCAACGTTAAACCATGGTTGACCATGGTTGATTTTCATATTGCATCAATCTTTGTCAAAATGTGACGTTAAACCATGGTTGACAATGGTTGATTTACATATCGAGGAAATCTTTGTCACAATGTGGTGTTAGACCATGGTTGACCATGGTTGATTTACATATTGAGACAATCTTTGTCACAATGCGATGTAAGACCATGGTTGATTTTCATATCGAGACAATTTTTGTCACAATGTTACATTCGAGAACATGGTTGATTTACATATCATGAAAATTTTTGTAACAATGCGACGTTGGACTATGGTGAACCATGTTTGACCATGATTGATTTTCATATCGAGGCATTCTTTGTCACAATGCGACATTGGACCATGGTTGACCAAGATTGACCACAGTTGACCATGTTTCGTTCAATAAAACATGGTTGACCATGATTGTCCATGGTTGTCCATGATTTTCATATGGAGGCAATTTCTGTCATAATGCGATATTCGACCATGGTTGACAATTAGTTCTTGCAGGTTGTGTGGTAGTAAGAGTTTGATATTATCACCTTTTAATAAATGACATTGGCTCTCCTAACTTACTATCCAGCCTATGTGTCTGTGTGAGCCTTCCTTATTGAGATTTTTGGTTCCATAAATAATCTCAAAAACGCAAAAACAATTGTTGAAATTTAAAAGCTACTTTACTGTGTTCAAAAAATTTAAAGTACAAACAATTAATATTGGGCTGAGGCAAACACCAAGAATTAATTAAGGATGGATTAACTCAAGCGTCATGGTCGTATTAACAGTTAGACATGCCAAATAATCCACAAAATTAAACTCGACCGACTTTACTATTTAGAAAAATGTTTTCTTACAGAAAAATCTTAATCAATCGAGAGAAAGGTTAATATGATTAAAAATCAGATTCTATATAAGTAATTTTGTTATGGTTCAAAGATTCACGCTATCTTTTGACCAGAGTAACAATAATATATTTATTTATTAGATGTTTTAGGTATGGGAATAACTTTGTCGTCCGCGGGGATGGTGGGATTCACGCTACCTTCTGACCAAAGTAATAATAATTTATTTATTTATTACATATTTTAGGTTTATATGAATAAATTCATGTTAATAGTTTTGAGATTTATTAGACGATTTGGGTAAGCTTTTATGATATAACATATTTATTTTCTTCGATAAAGATATTTGAAGACTTTAAAATTTGAAGGGAAGACTTAGGCTTTTTTTAATTATTAAACAAAGTCACAAATGCAATGACTTTAATATTGACAGGGCAATGAATGTACTCTAGCACAAATTTAAGAGTTAAATAAATTGATATTTTTTTCTACATATTTCAATATAACAATTAAATAAACTATTTAATTTTTTAAGTAATTTATTTTAATGTCTATCTTCAGTAGTATATATATTTATGGTTAAATGTTAAAGCATTTCAACTAGTTTTAGTATTTTATATGTTGGTTATTTTTTAAATATATTTAAAAGTTAATTTAGTTTAAAATTTAGCAAAATTTATTTAAATGGTACATTTAAACTGTATAGTTTATATATCCAAATGAAATGAAAGAAGATTTTAAGAATATTATATTTATTTATGTATTAAAAAATGTCATTCAAACAATGATATATATAAAGAGATTAAATTTTTTGAAATGCAAACATTTTTAAATTTTGTATTCTACATAAAAAATATATATAAAAATTTTGATCTCTATAAATATATGATAAATCTATAACTAAAACATATATATTAATATAATTAAAGAAATTGAAATCTTACAAAATTATATATATTAAAGCAATTGTCGCAGTTTCCATAGCCAATTTTACACAAATGTTTATATAACATATGTTTTAATTACAAGAATTTATATACCATTTTCTAAAAGTTTAATCAATTTTAAAATATATAAAGAAGTATTTTAAAGATAGTTTAATTAATTACACCGAAAGTGTTACTCTATGAAGTTGGTCGGGCAAATACTATTCATCTGGCCAATCCTAACTCCCCATTTTTGTCGTCCTCTACTCATCATCTAGCCAGATACTACCACCAACGACATAACCACATTGTTGTAGTATGGTAGTCATCGTCAATTTCCAGCCAGTGTGGCATTGGTTGGCTATCATGTCTACCCTGCACTAGAAGAGGCCATATACTCTACCAGAAACAGAGATGTTAAATCCAGTTTGATTTGTGGCTTGGCCAAGAGTATCCAGGATTCTATTCAGATTTATCTCAAACGTATTGCCTGCTATATGGTTGATGCTATACAAGCTCGTTGCATGAAGATTTGATGAAGTATGTTTGAGGTTATTAAATGTGTTTTCAAAAAAAAAAATCTTACAAAGCTTTATAAAAGGTTTTTATTAAAAAATGCATGGTTTGAAAATGTGCATAAGGATTTTATTTATTTGAAGAGAGTTTTGGGTTTTGCAAAAATTTGTTTGCCTACAAAATATTTTGGTGTTTTGTAAGTATAACAATGTTTTTGAGTGAAGTGAAGATTGTGCCTTACGGGGGTGTATATTGAAAATCAATCTTTCTTTCTTTCTTTTTCTTTCTTTTTTTGTTCGAGGTGACATGGAAGATAGCCTTATGAAATGATGAAAGCAGCCATAAGTTAGAAAAAAGGCAAGAGTCAAGGGTTAGAAAGCGCGATTGAAGAAGATTGAGAAAATGAATCACAATGAAGAGGTAGAGATCGTTGCCATGTTTAGAGAGGTTTAGGCCAGAGCCAAGGCACTGAGAAGTCTAGCAAAAGAAAAAGGAGAGATCGAGGGTGATTGGTGTAGCTTTGATCTGCTACCACCACCTATGTTTACTGCTAAATGTTTTGATTTGTGGGTTATCACAATGTTAACTTTTCTTCGAGCTAAAGAGTTAATTGAGTACCTATCTAATAACCTATATGATGAAGTATGCAATGCTTTATCATTGAATTTTATAAAACAGGGATTGGATGAGAATTTTTTGTGCAAGGTAGCAAAAGCTACAACTTCCAATGAAGCAGGATCCTGGAAGCAGACTTTCGTGTAAGGTATGTATATCTATGTATACAAGAATTATTAATTAATATGTATCATGGAGCAGTGGTAGGGATTTGGATCTCCAAGTCTACCTCTAAATCTATGAAAGCAAACAAATGAAACAACGACACCTATCTTTTCCTTTAGGAACGTTGCTCGATAACAACACAATATGACAAAGATATGTTTTGGGATTTTTTTTCATGTTTAGGCGGAATTACATATATTCCACTTGTGTAAAAATCTATTTTGGGCATTCGTTTTTTTTTTCTTGAACCTACTACTTGCTTGGTTTGTCATATATTTATTTATTTGCATTTTTATTTATATTGTATGTGAATGAGATATGTGTATTACTTATTTGTCATGTTTTTATAATGATGTGGACATTTGTATATATAGATTATTCATTTGATTTGTATATTGTATGTTAAGTGTATTTATTTAAAATTTAAATATTGATGTCTTTTCATATGTAGATGATCGTTTATGTATAGGGATAATTTTAAAATGGAAAATGATATTAATAAAGGTTAGTTTAAATTTATATATTTGTTTTTGGTCTTTTAATTGTGTTTTCCTTATGTTAATTTGGTTTTTTTTATATTTTAATAATATTATATATAATATAAATATCTTAATTTTTTATTATATATTTTTAAATAATTATAAAAAATGTAATTTTTGAAAATTTGAAAAAAAAAAAATTCAAATTTTTTTTATAGGCATATTTATTTTTCTTTGATGTGTCTTTTACACTTTTAAGAGCCATAACTCATTTTAAAACATATGGAAAAATATATTTTTGGGTTTATGGTTGGTCATTATTTTTGGGAATTTGTGAGATCTTACTTATGTGATGATTTTGTACCATTTGAAGGATTTCTTTGTACAGTGCTCAATATTGCTTGACATTTTTTTTTGGTTATATTTCTGATGTTTCTTTCATCAAACAATACATTAACATAAGAAATCCCATCTCACTTAATCAACAATATGCCTATTAGGCCAACACCACATTAATATTAAAAAACGAGTCTGACCTATTCACTTTGCTCAATTAAAATTGGATGACGTCTTCAACGACTTAAAAATTAATGATCTAATAATTTTATTTCGTATAGATTAATGGGAAGAATAAAACTTAAATCTATCATATGGTAATTTAAAAAATATTTATAATAAATAATAATATATTATATGATAATTAAATATTTATATTTATATATTAATTTTGTTTTATGGTTGATAAATTAATAATTAAATTAATTTTGTCTTTATGTGATAGGGATAGGGATTGATTCTCACTATTGTCACTATAATTTTTTTATGTAGATATATGTTTTCTATATATGGCATATGAGTTGGTGAGATTGTTCTAATCAATGAAATTGTTAAAATAAATTTAAGAATGTACTAAAGAGTCTATACATTATTGGTAACGGGTTTACATATAAAAAATCTATATATTATTGCTAAATAAATAAATTTGTCATATAAATTAAATAGATAGTAAATACTAATATGTATGAATCTATAAAAAGTATCAAAACACTTATTACATCATACATCTCATACTGCTAAAATTAAAAAAATCATAAAATCTAACTAAATTGCAATTTTCTCTAGATATGGGTGCCCATATGAATGAGGTCACTTGCTCCAGAGAGGATTGGTGGCATCCTCCACTTGGTATATGACATTCTCCTCACATCACAGGTGGAATCAATGGACAATAAATATGATAGCTCTCGAGGTCTGTCATTGCATGCCCGAACCTCCACTTCATGCGTATCCTCCCGGTGTATAATTTCCTACTCCATGGACTCTTTGTGTTACATTCCCCTTGTCGTCTTGCTTAGATCCTAGTTCGTCGGGCTTGCTCACTCCTCCTCCACAACCTCTATTTCCTTTGAGCCTCATTCTCTGTCCACAGCTTCCCATTGCTCCATTGTAAGTCAAGAGAGAGGCAAAGGGGCGTTGCGTGAGCAAGGGGAGAGGAAGAGGGCGTCCCCGACGACCTTTGATGACAGTGTGACTACTGCTTTGTTCAACAATGACATCCCTCCCCATATTAGACACTAGGTGCTCGAGTCTAAGGATGCTAAAACTCGTCATGGCAGGCACACGCTTTAGGCTCTCCATAATCTCCTAGGTCGTCAGCTCAAGGAGTGAGAAAAGGAGAAGTGAAGGGCCACTTGCTGCATAGCAGAGCTCTTGTTTTACCATAGTCACACCTCATCCTCCCTCAAAAGGCTTACCCAAGACCTAGACATCGATTTTCCACCAAATGTCTCGTCCCCTTCCTCCCCGCTCCCTCGTATTCCAATTCTCCTCCCTTCTGCTTAACCTCTCCCCCACTTTTCATGGCCCTGTTGAACAAAAAATTGTCACCTTGACATTCTACAATTTGTGTGAGTCCATTACCACTCATACTTTCCTCCTTTGCAAGTCTTAAGCCTCAGTTCCTCATATCAAGCCTTGAAAATAAGAGAAAGCCCTCAAAAGTCTCTAAAACTCTGGTTCCGCACTTTCTCTTAGCATTACCTGCGGTCCCGCACCTAAAGGTCGTGTCCCCTGCGCACCTAACTGCTATGTCTTTGTGTTATGAGTGCGAACCCCTATAAAAGTAAAAAAGGCACAAGTATATTCTTAAAAACTCACTTTGAGTCATTTCTAGAAGCTTCTGGAAGGAATCTTAAGGTGGCAAGTTTGCTCCCTTAAGGTTCAAGCATCCCATATCTTAAGAGATAACCCCTTGATGTGAGGAGCTTATCCCTTTGAAGGAGGACTCCATCCCTTCATAGGTGGACCTGTAACCTTCTTTCTTTGCACTATAAAATGAAGCATTGGGTTGGTTACTAAAGAGGTTGAAAAGTTGAATATTTTTTAGGTGAAATGCTGCTGGAACTTAGTCTTCCTAATTGAGCTTTTGTGAGGAGAGATTACATACCTCTTTGATCTCATTTGGAAGAGTGTGAGGCTTGTCAAAGTAAAGGAGATTCCTGTTTCGGACCCTGGGAAGAGCTTGTTCAACATCAAGGTTGAAAAGGTTGTAAGGTTCTTCTACTTCAAAGTTAATACAAACAAGTTTGTTTTTCTCATTAAGTTGTGTTTTATGGTTTATTTTATGGATTCCTTGATCACCATAATGAACATGATTTATGATATTAGCTATGCAGGTGTTATTTGATGTGTGCTTGTTTGTGATCGCAGGTTCTCAAAAGGAAACTCTTTCAGACGGTTGAAGGATGGCTGCTACAAACTAACGTTGGACTTAAGGTGGGGTCTAAACACCTCTATAGTTTTTGTTTATGAATCGTATATGTTTAGAGAAAGATAGATTTGCTTGTCCTGCTTGTTGCTAGACATCTTTTGATACTAGGGAGATCGGCCTTATCCGCAAGATCGATTTATTCGACCAACAAATTGGCGACTCCGCTGGGGCACTGAATTTGGTTTTTGGTTTTCTTTTGTCTTTGACTTGAGAAACTTGTTCTTATTTCTGGTTTTTGCTTGATGTGTGTTGGATTGGGTAGTTTTTAGGATCTGGATTATTTTTTATTTTTTCGAAGTTTTCAGGGGGGCACACTTTCTTTTTACAGACAATGCGGGCATTTCCACACTTTTCCTTTAGTACACAGAGCAGTACCGCATCTGGTTCTTCTGGAAGCCTGCGGACCCTGTCAAATTTTTGAAAAACCTAAAAAAAATTATTCTAGTTAAGTTTAGGTTTCATTTACAGCTTTTAGTGTCTACCCAGATCTGCATGTGTTCTGTCAAAAATCTCTTATGAGTAAGTTCCATTGGTATTTTTTGTTTTAGATGATTTTCTAGAAGTTTTGAATGCCTGGAGTGGTTTTCACTTGGTCTCTGTAGTGACTCAAAGATCAAAAACCTAGCAAACCTTAGATAACCCTAGTGTCTTTTGTCTTCTTGATGAGTCTGACTGGTTTGTGAAATATGTCCTTGGTGAGAAATAGATTTCATTTTCTCTTTGCAAATCTTTGAACGAACTTGATTATAAGTTTTGAATTTCATTTTTATAAAAGAAAACATATTTGGGTGTTTTTGATTGATTTGTTTTTCTAAACGAATTAATCCTTAGTTCACTGAACAACTAAGTAAAATGTCCTAAAAAAGAATTGAAGCTTTTATTTCAATTAGGTTTTTAGAAGTTTTTAGATCTCAATATTAGTTTTGTAGTTCTGAGTATTTTCTAGGAATTGATTCTCTTTTGAAAGAAATTGTTTTTGTAGTTTTGAGTGTTGAAAAAAGGAAAGGGATTTATTGTGAGCATAATTAGTAGTCTCGTTTTGAGTTCCTATTGAAAAAGACAAAAGATTTTATTTTTGGTTACATGTTGAAAGAAAGATTTGTTTCTCAAAATTGCATTCTCGAACTCTTTCTTTTAGCTAGAAATTCATTGAAGGAAAAACGAACTGTTTATCATTTTAGGTGCATTTTTTAATGTTTTTGGAGTCGAGTCTTCACACCATCAAAGTTTCATTTCCATACCTATTGACTTAAAGAACAACCCATAAAAGTAACACTTAATTAAAATTGATCTAGTAATCTTTTTTATTTTCTAGGCTCTTATCACCAATATAGCTTAGGCTAGTATCTTGGAGTAAGGAGTAATTACTCTCCAAGATAGTTAAAACAAACAAGTAGTTATATCTTGCGGTAGGAAATAAATCCAATTGTAATTGATATAATCTGGGAAGCTTCTCTTAAAGGAGTCAATCACGAGATTATGTCCGAACCTTTGAGACAATCAAGTCTGTTTCATTGGGAAAGATAGAATATTTGTGCGTATTATAAATGGTAAACCTCAGATTAACCATTGTCGAGGAGCCTAGGGTCACTTGTTGGTAAACCTTGGATTGATTATGTCGAGGAGCCTTCAAGGGGATTGAGCTTTGTTACTCTTCCCTTGCACGTAGATCGTATCGTAGACTGTTCCCTCAGTTGTATTTGTTGTTGTTGGTAACCTTAGTGTCCATAAACTTAATATTATTTCCTAAGGTGATGGTGAAGGACGGGTCTCACTGTACCTGGAGTAGACATCGACTAGACTCACTTGGACTCTCTAGGGGGTTCTCTTCACTCGAGACGGTTTTGTGAAGAAACTTGTGCGAGTTTGTTTCATTAAGCAGGTTGTTGGGGTCACTGTTCCAACTGCCCTTTCTGTATTAAATTCTACGACGTTGGATTTCATCACCAACTAGTGTTTTTAGTACAGGAAGTTACTGTTTGTGTGTGGTTTGAACTCTTAGATTTTTTAGGCGTGTGATTCAATTGTTTGTTTCTTTAGAGACTTTAGGCGGTTTTATTGAAATTTTCTTTGTTTGTGTGTGAGTAATTTTCTTTCGATCTTCGTTTTTCCCTGAGCTTGATCATTTTGAAAATGATTTTTCATCTATTTTGACCACTGACTATGTCAAAGAACCACAGAATCCATTGCAACATCTTGATTCTGAGTTAAATTTGGGAAATATCTCTCGAATGGTTCCTATTAACATTTTAGTTAAACCCGGAATTATTGAAAACATTCATATAGGTGCTCCTGTACGGACAATGAAATCCAAACTTATAAATCCCTATTTCAAGAATTTTGCGACGTGTTTGCTTGGTCATATGAAGAAATGCCAAGAATCGACCCATCAATTGTTGTCCATGATATTAAAACTTACCCGGATGCTAAACCTGTCCAGCAATGTTTGCGTCAGATACATCCAAGAAAAGTTGCTGCTATTAAAGTTGAAGTTGAGAAATTACTTCGAGCAGGTTTCATTTATCCAATTCCTTTAATGGATTGGGTATCGAATATTGTTCATGTTAACAAAAAGCAAGGAACGATAAGAATATGTATCAATTATAGGGATATTAATCAAGCTTGCCCTAAAGACAATTATCCAACCCTCTATATCGATCAAATTATTGATGATTATGCCGGCAGTGAAATGTTCTCCTTTATGGATGGATTTTCCGGTTATAATCAAATCAGCATACTCCCTGTTAATCAACCTAAAACGGATTTCATTTGTCCATGGGGGACATTTTCTTATTGCAAATTACCTTTTAGGGCTATGTCTTATGCATTTCATGACATCAAGCACATTGTGTAGCCTTATCTCGATGATTTACCTGCCCATTCATTACGTAGAGCTGATCATCTCACTCATTTACGAGATATCTTTATGATATGTAGGCATTATCAAATTAGGCTGAATCCACACAAATGTGTATTCTGTATAGAAATGGGTCGTTTACTGGGATTTGTCATTTCAAGAGCTGGCATTTGTGTCAATCCCTTGAAGGTTGAAGCTATCATCAAATTGCCTCCTCCTTCGACTCTTTGCCAACCAAAGTTTGCAAGGGAAAGCAAACTTTTTACGTTGTTTCATTCCTAACTACGTTGAGATAATGAATGGTTTTACCACGTTGTTGAAACAGAATACTCCATTCTTTTGGGATGAGATTGTTAACAAATCTTTTGATGCACTTAAACACACGTTGACCCATGCACCGTTACTGCATCCTCCCAATTACAACCATGATTACTTTTTGTACCTCGTCGCTTCTCATTCCACCATTGGGATGGTTTTAGTTCAGGAAGATGAATTCAACAATGAACATGTGATCTTAGTTGAACTCTGCATCCGACCGAGATTAAATATTCGCATGTGGAGAAATTGGCCTTGGCAGCTATTCAAGTTGTCCAAAGATTTCGTCACTACATCTTATTATGCAAAACCACAGTAATTTCTGACAGTAACCCTATAATGTATATCTTGACCAAACAATTGCTAGGGGGAAAGTATTCCAAATGGATAGTTATCCTGCAGGAATTTGACTTGGAATTTGAAAAATCCAAGGCAAAGAAATCTTTGGTTTTTGCGGAACTGATGTGTGATTTCCCGCGTACTGATACTGAAACTGTGGCGAAGGAACTCATTGGAGACAAATCCTTGTTTCTTATCGGTACTCTTGATCCATGGTATGGATATATTATTTTTTATCTCCAGACCTAATCTTTTCGGCCTGAAATCTCATGATCTCAACGACAGAAAATACGTTTCCAATCCCAACAATACAATATTATTGGTGATACAATCTATCGTCGTGGGGCGGATTCTGTTTTCCGACATTGTCTAACTCATGAAGAAGCTAAAAAGGTTCTGAATGACTTTCACTCTAGAGCATGTGGCGGTCATATGTCTGGGTATGCCACAGCCCAAAAGATATTGCACGTTGGTTATTTCTGGCCATCCTTATTCAAATATTGTATCTATGCAGTCTGGAAATGCCACAATTGTCAAATTTTTTATCGTAAGATGTGTGCTCCACCCGCTCCTCTCCACCCTATAATTGTCGTCGGTCCTTTTACAAAGTGGGGTATTGACTTTATTACATGTAACCCTCACTCGGCCGGGGGGCATGCGTATATCATCCTAGCGATAGATTATTTTACTAAGTGGGCTGAGGCGATGCCTACATTTTCGGCAAATGGAAAAACTGCTGCAACTTTCATTTTCAATCATATAATTGCTAGATTTGGTTCTCCTCAAGCTATTATTAATGATCATGGAAGTCATTTTCGAAACATCATGATGACTGAACTGACAGATCAACTTGGCCTGCGTCACGATAGTTCTACTCCATATTACCCACAGGCTAATGGTTTGGTTGAAGCTATCAATAAAGTTCTAGTCACTATGATCCAACGAATCATTGGTATTCAAAGGTCGAATTGGCATAACATGTTATTTTCAGCACTTTGGGCATATCGAACCTCAGTAAAAACATCAACTGGTTTCACTCCTTTTCAACTGGTCTACGGTTTGGAAGCAGTGTTACCCATTGAATGCGAAATTCTGTCATTGCAAATAGCCATAGAATTACTCCAAGCCACTTTTGAAGAGAAGAAACGTTTTTTGTACTTAGCTCAGCTAGATGACAATCGATGCAATGTTACATTAGCAATCGAGGCTCATACAAAACGAATCAAAGCTCAGTACAACTGAAATGTTACACCTCGTAATTTTTCGGAAGGAGACCTAATTTTACTATACAATCAAGCAAATGATAAGCTAGGGGCTGGAAAATTTGTACCTATGTGGCATGGTCCTCATATTGTTAAGCGAAAGCTGGCAAAAGGGGCCTATGAATTGGCAGATTTTGACGGTGTCTCTTTGGGTAAACCCAGAAATGGGCTTTATCTGAAGAGATATTATGCTTAAATTTTGGTGTGGAGATTTTTGTTAGATTAGTTTCTTTCTAACTCGTGTGTTTTAGATTAGAAAAGTGTATCTAGTTTAGAGAGTTATTTTATCATTATTCCTGCTTATCTTGATTTTACTCTTGATATTGCAGATGTCGACGTCTCTTCAAACGTACATTGGTTTTGCTGATGGTGCTTGTCGTAGTACACGGAACATTTCTTCCGCAGCTTGGGTTATCTATTCACCCTCTGATGAGTTAGTATCTATGCATGGGGTAAGCCTCGGTCAAACAACGAATAACATTGCAGAGTATAGTGCAGTGATTGAGTTATTATCTGAATCCATCTCATTTGGGATTTGGAGTTTGATTATTAGGTTAGATTATGAACTCGTTGTATTACAGCTTAACAGGGTTTATGCCATTAGAAATCCAGTGTTATTAAGATTATTTTTGAGAGTTCATCTCTTGGAACGTGAATTTGATTACATTGAATATCAGTATATTCCAAGATATTTAAATACATTAGCAGATGCAGTTACTTCTCGTATGATAAATAGACATTTGCAATAATCAAAACAATAAATTTATAACATTCCATAACATATTACACAAGATAGCCAGTAATAGTGATATATCATAGCATAGAAATGTGTCAAATATACATCGTCTTCGATCATAGGTTGAAAAACACCTTATGATCGGCAAAAATGATAGTAAAAAAAGACATAAAATGTCGTATGAGTCTACAAAAGCGATCATCCTATCCCTGGTGATGATCACGATAAGAAACCGCTGCTCAGGCCACCCTACAAAGGAACCTCCTAAAAGGTCCTGGGACCCCAATCACATATCATTGTAACCTGAGTGGAATATCATCTATGCCAGTCTCTGGAATATCTGTTGTCAAATTCTCTAGATGATTCTCCAAGTCGGTCAAGATATATGTAGATTGGTCCTATGGGGTCGGTACTGTTGCAGCTGGGTGTCTCCTCCCATAAGGCTGGAGAGTGGCTGGTCATCGTGGACCCACATATGCATTTAAAACTTTTTACTGTCAGTTTTGGATGATTTAAAAAACAAAAAAATTAGATAAAACTTAGAAAGTGTTGAAAATGATTTTGCCTAAATCATCCCACTGCTCTCCTGGTGGAAGAATCATGCTTGGGTCACTGCGATAATCCATCCCAGCATATGGAAAATCCTAAATCACAAAAAGTTGGTTTCTCAACCAACGAAAATACTCAGGCGGAAATCAAACAACCTTTGAACCCTCCTTAGGATGACGGGCCATCACTGCAACCCAATGCATTATCGTAGGCTCTCGTGGAAGACCACCCTCAACGAAAAGTTGTTGTAGGACCAACATAGGGACCCTCTCTAGACCAAAGCTTACAATGAGGAAACTGTATCCAAAGTTTTTTAGTTGTCCGTTCTTTGCTCTAGTCAATTGGCCTCTTACATTCGCCAACACAGCTTCGCACCAGTTGAAGATGGTACCTCGATAATGGTCTACTGCCTTTCACATCTAGGATCTAGTAGCTACATGCAATGATGCATTCCCACATAGTCTAGTGATAGTGAATGCAATAACCTTAAGTTTAAGACGGTCGATAGTTTTAATATCGATCTGTTTGTCCTATGTTTGATCATTGCAAAACTCTAATCGGAGACTAGCGACAGAATGACCACCTGGCCTAGTCCCGAAAAGAGATAATCGTTTGCCTCTCTTGGGCAAACCAGTCAAGAAATATATGTCCTCTAGCTCAATTTCAAGCCGGTGGCCACCAATCATGAAACACTAGTCATGTATGTTCCACCTATCTACCAGCCATTGCAAGAAGTCTAATTGGGCACTCATGCCTGGTATGGCCCAGAATTTTAACAGTCTGCATGCTCTCAATGCATCCATTGTGGGTTGATGATTTATCACGGCAAGGTCCACATCCTCATGCTCGCGTTCCTACCAAATAAGCATTTTGTATGTCCTACAATGCAAAGAAGATATATTAGAACAATTTAGTTCAAAAATTTTTGAGCGGAAATGGAGAAATTTGAGTTTTTAAAATCCACGTCGTGGGGTCTGCACTCGCTGGTTACAGACAGTGCATACAATCCGCACGTGTCATAAGCAATAGGTGCGGACCCACGACTTTTTCCTTTGTACAAAAAGTCAGGGTCCGCAGGGGCCACATGTTGCACCTGCAGACCCCCACGAGCGGATTTCTAAACCAATTTTTCCCTTAAAAATCGAAATGAAAGCCCTAAAATGAAATGTAAAAGGTTGAAATGCAAGATAAGGATGATGTGGATTACTTGGAGTTGACGGTTTTCGATTCCAATGGACGGATCTTCTGCAATCTTCACAAGAAGTTTCTTACCCAAAATCTCTCACTTCTCACTCTGAAATCAAATGGTAAAAATGAATTTACAAAAGCCCTTTTTATAAGCTTTTTTGAATAAATGAATTTTTAATTTATTTATTTTTCACTTTAAAAAGGTAACTTTTTGATTCATTTTTATTTATCTTAAACAGGTATGAGTAATGTCTTGAGTTTTTGTGCAGAATATTGGATTTTTCAGGGAAAATTGATCATTTTCAACAAAGAGCATACTTTTTTCACTTTTTAGGACTCTTCCAAAACTTATGAAAAAGCGAAACATTGGAGTCCTCTTTAAGCTCTTCTCTGACTCGTAAAATATGAAAAGATTGTCGAGTTGTTTCCCTTTTAAACTCGTTAAACAGAATTAAAAGGGCGGTCCACTTACAGCTCTTTTATGACTGTATAAACATGAAAAGATCACTGGACTTTTGTCGATTCAAGTTTGATATTGATTATAAAACAACGTGTCTTCGATCACTTTTTTACTTTTTCATATCGGAGCCACTAATTATGAAAAGTACTCCTTGATCGTAATGGTCAAGTGGTTCTCTTAAGTATTATTTTATACTTTTTTGGGCTTAGGGGACACAAATTTACGAAAAAGGACACCCATGGAGTTTTCCTAAGTTTTTCTTCTGACTCCCTAAAATTGCAAAACACTGAGTTTTTCCTATATTGGACTCATTAAAATTTAACAGTAAAGGACCTATTCAATTTAAACAGGAACGAAACACTCCTTCTTAGGGTTTTAATTTTAAACTAAGTTGGACTCATCCGAAGGATGAGCTTATAAACAAGCAAATGTTATCCTCCTCAAACTTGTCAAAAATAAAGAGGTACTTGCCAGAAATGGTGGGGGAAAAAGGAGAAAAATGGACCTATTTGTTACACTTTGTGTTTTAGAAAAGCCTTTAACCACTCTTGAACACGACACTTTTTGTTCACCTGGGTTGGGAAATCCTTTGCCTAACAGTTAATCAAACCATATTGAAAGTCTTCAACCAGTTTTCGGGTATTAGCTTTGGGTCAATTGCCACCAAACCATCTGCAGTGTCGTTATGTGTTCAAAAGGTCAGTTCAAATAAACCATTCATCTGCAAAATATCTGTCATCCATTTTGACCATCCCTGAGTTAGTCCTTGCTAAATATATTTCTTCAAAACTTGATCTATGATTTTGTGTTGTGGGCTTGCCTACGACAGATCGCTTTCTATCGACTTCAGCTCATTATCTAGAAAGATGATCTAGAAATCGTCATTACCTTGGAATTTGCATGCCCTAATGGCAGGTTTCTCGCCTTCGACAATAGGTTGCATCATTGACCTTCGATCAAAGGATTCTATGATGTGTTCGACATCAGCTCATTTATTCACATTTCATGGATTGTACTGAGTACTTTGAGGGCCATTGATATTGCTGGTGGTTCCTCTCACACTTGTTAACAGTTCACATCATTTACTGGTAATCAAGTGGTTTCTACCATGTTCGACTTTGACACATTCATTCATATGGATAGAATCGTACTAGTTCGGGAAGCAGAAATCAAGACCCTCGATCTAGTTTTTACCATCCAGGTTGTGAGGAATTTTGTTATTCATTATACACTGGACTATTCATAAACAGATGGTTGCGCGTGTTTGCATGTGTCTACACTCTTGATGTATTACAAAATCATTCCTATATCAGAACAGTTTAGTCAGTTTTCTAGCTAGTTTTGATCTAAGTATGGGAATGCCTACCTCAGCGATGATATGTTCACATATATATATTTTGCATTGAATGTTTTTACAGGTTCCGACTGGGGTGTCCACAGGATGATCCTTGAAATGATAAAGTACTTCACTCTTCTTAGATGACAAACTCTATCTTCAAATATTACATACTTCGCACTTTAGGGGGCAATCTGTTGCACAAAAAATTGTCACCTTGACATTATGCAATCTGTGTGAGTCCATTACCACTCATACTTTCCTCCTTTGTAAGT
Organism: Pinus taeda; assembly: GCA_000404065.3. Taxonomy (NCBI): domain Eukaryota; kingdom Viridiplantae; phylum Streptophyta; class Pinopsida; order Pinales; family Pinaceae; genus Pinus; species Pinus taeda. Next base: position 67,267 of record APFE030230898.1, read on the forward strand.
CTTAAGCCTCAATTCCTCATATCAAGCCTTGAAAATAAGAGAAATCTCTCAAAAGTATCTAAAACTCTAGTTCCGCACTTTCTCTTAGCATTACTTGCGGTCCCTCACCTAAAGGTCATGCCCCCTACGCACCTGACTGCTCTGTCTCTGTGTTATGGGTGCAGACCCCTGTAAAAGTCAAAAAGGCACAAGTATATTCTTAAAAACTCACTTTGAGTCATTTCTAGAAGCTTCTAGAAGGAATCTTGAGGTGGAAAGTTTGCTCCCTTAAGGTTCATGCATCCCATACCTTAAGGAGCTAACCTCTTGATGTGAGGAGCTTATCCCTTTGAAGGAGGACTCTATCCCTTCATAGGTGGACCTGTAACCTCCTTCCTTTGCACTATAAAATGAAGCATTGGGTTGGTTACTAGAGAGGTTGAAAAGTTGAATATTTTTGAGGTGAAATTCTATTGGAACTTAGTCTTCCTAATTGAGCTTTTGTGAGGAGAGATCACATACCTCTTTGATCTCATTTGGAAGAGTGTGAGGCTTGTTAAAGTAAAGGAGATTCCTGTTTTGGACCCTAGGAAGAGCTTGTTCAACATCAAGGCTGAAAAGGCTGTAAGGTTCTTTTACTTCAAAGTTAATAAAAACATGTTTGTTTTTCTCAATAAGCTATGTTTTATGGTTTATTTTATGGATTCCTTGATCACCATAATGAACATGATTTATGATATTAGCTATGCAGGTGTTATTTGATGTGTGCTTGTTTGTGATCGCAGGTTCTCAAAAGGAAACTCTTTCAGACGGTTGAAGGATGGCTGCTACAAACTAACGTTGGACTTAAGGTGGGGTCTAAACACCTCTATAGTTTTTGTTTATGAATCGTATATGTTTAGAGAAAGAAAGATTTCCTTGTCATGCTTGTTGCTAGATATCTTTTGATACTAGGGAGATCAGCCTTGTCCGCAAAATCGATTTATCCGACCAACAGGCCCTTGCTTGTCGTCCCTCTCTTATTCACAAATATTTTGACCCAGCTTCACTTTTGTCCCATGTACGTGCCTTGGTCCCCTCATCCTCTCCCTGCCCCAATCCCTTCAGCTACTACATCCTTGAGGAGATTGCAAACGACATGGATAATGCTATGGTTTAGTGCGGCTCTAGTACGACTCTGATCCAGCTCTAGAAGGTTGGCTCATTCGTAGGTTTGTGTTAGATTCTCAAGTTTCATGGCTCATACTAGGTTGGTCTATCATGGCATCTCAGCTCCTCCGTTCTGGCTTTTGGCAAATGGCCTAATGCCACTCAGTTTACAGTTTGGAACTTTTGATATTTTGATGACTTATCTCAATTTTGTAATTGAAGTTTTCACCTTTGGTTTCTCCTCTCAAGGGCAGAGGAAACTTTGTGACCTAATCTTTGGGTTCCCCGCTTAGGGGCTAAGTTTTCATGTGGGTGAAAGGCTCAGTCCCCCGATACTCTCCAGACTATACATTCTATATTTTTCAATACCAAAATAATGTGAATACTGTGATTAAAAAAAAACTAAATTGAAAAATTATTTTAAATTATTATTATTGTTACAAATAATTAAAAAAATTATATATAAGTTAAACATATATAAATTTCCCCGGATGCGAGTGATGGCACGTCTCAAAGGGTCGAGCCACATGTCCAGCATGTGCCGCCCCGTGCTCATATTAATGTTTGATGGAATTAGCCGTCAAAGGTTTAATTCTCCGCAGTCTGAGCTCTGGGCATTCAATGCCGAGCAGAGTGAAGAGATGGCTGCAGTTATTGCTCGCTCCCAACGAGGGAATGAGGCAGGTTATCAAGGTGCGGATGAGCAGAAGACAGTTCATTGTTATGGTGGAGCTGGGGAGTTGCAGATGCGGAGGCATTCGACGCAGGTGCAGACACAGAGGTGGATGGTTATCCTACCACTTCAACCAGCCATCTTGGCTTTTCGTCGCTCCAATTCAGGCTCTTGTCTTGGGGGGAAGGGGCAAATCAAGAGCAATCAGGGCAATCTGGTTACGAGGAAGGAATTTCCTCCCTCAGGCAGCAGCTACTCAGAGGTTGTCGCGTTCGGGAGGTACTTGTGGCGAATTCCGCCTTGTGGTTGGTCTCACAAGTCACCCCAGGCTATCAAGGGAGACGGAGGATTGTCCATGGCGAGGCTACGGGAGCGGCAACCTTGCAGGAGGGGATCTGGGCGAGGCTCATCCTCTCGCCCTCCGGCAGCGAATGAGCACCACCATTGCTGCTGCTGCTGCTATTGCTATAGGAGGGCAAGGGTTAAGCCACTCCAAGCTGGGCAATTCATGGAGGTTGGCAGCTCAAGCGAAGGGGAGCCAGTCCTTCCAGCATTTGGCTCGGTTGTGTTCACCCTTGGCAACTCCAAGGATTGTGCAGGTATCAATGCTCATATTTCAGTTCTTTTTACTCAAGCTCCTGAAGGGAATGATTGTGAGACGCCTCCAGGAATGGTGGAATTACCTCCAGAGGGCACTGGAAAGGAGAGCCCTGTTCTGCAGCCACCAATTGAGGTGGGCACCTCAGGGAAGGAGATTCTGCACGCCCCCTCGCATCCCCAGGTGCAGGAACCTCAAGGAACAACAAAGGATAAATGGTACGCCATGTGGGAAGGAATCCCTGAGGGTCAGGGATGGTGCACTATCGTGGAGGAAAAAAGTCTCGGCGATGAATGATCCTCTGACGCGCGCACCGGCTCATGCCTTTCTCTCTCAGCTCGGGTCCAGGATAAAGGTTGTTGCGGGTATATGGGTACGGGTTAGCACTGTGTTTGTTCACTTGCAGTTTTTCATTCTGTCTCGTTTCTTTTGGTCGAGTTTACTCTCAGTCTGTCTCCTTTGTGTCGGTCTACAGTCTAGTTTTGAAGGAAGCCCCTGCGTGGGCCGTCATGTTCATGTTTAACTCAATGTTCCATGTTCTGTTGACTGTCAAGTCGAATTGGTTTCCAGCCTCAGTTAGTTTTTTGGGGAATTTTGGAAGTCCTGTCGATGCTGCCCCTGCGTGGGAGCTTTTTGCTTCAAAGCTAAGATATCCAAGGCGCCACTGGCAGCCATGGAAGTCCTGTTTCACTGCTTGTAAAATTTTCCTGTAAATATAATATAATAGACTAGCTAGTTTTACTGAGAAAAAAAAAAAAAAACATATATAAATTTAAAAAAACAGAACAAGATTCAAAACCATGGAGATTTGCTCCCACTTTACCATGGAGATTCATAATCTATAAATCTTTCTTTATATAATATTATGGATTATCAATACTACATGCCCAAAAAAGCCTTAAGTCATTTGCATTTTTTACAATACCGTGGTTTATTGGAACCACTTGTCCAAAAAACCATAACTCAATCTTTTACAATGAAAGACAAACTAAATTCGCAAACACAATTCATTTCAAAAAATTCATCTTACAACCATAACTCACATATATGAAACGTGTTGATATAATATTTTTGTTTAATTAAAATTAATTTTGTTGAGTGCACTATATTCACAATAATAATGTTACAAATATTAATACAATAAACGTAGTCTCAAGAGAGGAAAACTATGATGCAACCAATCTCTCAGTTGAGAAAATATCTCAATGAAACACCAAACTAGGAGACTATCTAGTTGGAGAGAATATCCCAACCAACTAGTCCTCAAAAAACTCCTAAACAATAGGAATAGACTCATTATGTCATAGAGCCTAAAACTCTACCAATAATGATCACACACACATATAGACAAGTAGTAGAACTTAGATATTCTAACACTCCCTCTTAATGACTACTTGTCTTAATCTTCATCTGTTAAGGTATAATTTCATCTACATATCTCTATAGAACACACCAACGCTGAAGATCCTCCTGCTCAGTGATGAGCCTTGGTATTGCAATAAGAATGTTGCAACTCCCAAGGCTACCGACTTTAATTATCAACCCGAGGTTTGTGCAAACTTAAGAGGTATCGGCACTATATGTGAAACATACAATGTGTCCTTCCTTTGTTGTCATGATGTAATAGAGTGCATGTGCTGAATTCAAATCCTAAACTAATTGCAGAAAATGAAATGTTCGAAATGGAACCTTAACCTATTGAAAGAAAGAAAGTACAAGGAAAGAGACTAAAATCAAATGCTAAAACACGCCATTTTCTAACTAACTGCTAAGAGGCTTTGCTTCAAAAGAATGCTAAGTTAAAATGTATGAAATCCTATTGTCCTAAGCATGCAGATTCAAACCATCAAACCTTCTACTGATGTGCATGTAACTGAATAAAATAAATTTGTTTTTCTTTTTTTCTTTTTTTCATGTGAGAGTGTGAAAGCTAATCTCTTTTCGTGATGTGGCGGGTGGCTTGGAGATGATGGTGAATGGTCATAAGGGTTGGGAGACAAGTAGGGACCCTTTGCTAGCTTCCTAGAGGTGTTTTCCTCATTTCGACTTCAAAACAGGGTTTCGTACAGGATGTTATAGGATTTCCTACATGATGTCCTAAAAACCTACAGGATCTTTTGAAAACCTACAAGATATAGCCGAGAGCAAAAGGATGGATGTTGAAGGTGATGGAAAGCTTAGGAAAGGTGGTTGGTGGATGGAATGAGGCAAGGGGGTGCCTAGGACCACTTCAAAACTCAAAACCAAAGTTGGGAGATGGATGGATTTTCTCAAAAAGCTTTGAGAAGTTTCCTTATGATATGATGAAATTGGTGAGGGTTTAGTGAATGAAAGTGAGGACCATGGGTGAATGAAGTTGGGATGAGGTTGTTGACTATGAAATCTCTCTACACTCCTGAAACACCTGCACTGCATCAAACATTGACATTTACCCAAAAATCATGCAAACAAGAAGAATTTCAATTATCTAAAGGAAACTGAATTTCATGAGCTAGCTGTCTACTTCATGCATAAGGAAGACTTTGTAGAATGATATAAAACATTGATGAGATCTAATGTAACACTGAAGATAGAAGAAATGGAAATCAAATCCTACCCTTGAAAACTAGAAAAACGCTGACCTAAGTGTGGAGCAAGAGGGTTAAAATGGTTTTGATGGCATGGAGTTCAAGTAGAGGCCTAGTCCCAACTTCAATGATGGTTTTTCTCAATTCGAGCTCAAAACAGGATTTCCTGCAGGATGCTATAGTGATTTACTACAAGATGTACAGATTTATTATAATTCATCGAATGACCAAGAAAATAAAATCCAAATTGGATGGGAAATTTTTTTTTATTAACTAGGATATCTTAGGTCCCCATTCCAAGTGGAACCACTCAAAAATACCTATGTTAACTTATGCTAAAAAATATAAAAACATTACTAGTCGAAAAATCTAGAAATTCGAGAATTAGTGAGCTAGTAAATCTAAAAAATTCCTAACCTAATCAAGTGAAAATGCAGTCAGGTAATTTTTGTTATGAACTATAATGTTTTTGTGATCTAATGCAAGTGGAACCAACTCGATTGAAGCTCGTCATCATGCTCTAAAAAATAGCATAAATTTATTGTTCTTTGCTAAAAAGGAGGTCCAACAATCTAGATTTGGGAATAAGAAGACTAATCCAAGCAGCTCAATGATTACTATGAACTTCAAAATCTTTTCCAAGGATGAAATAATTCTTGTGATCGTGCAAAAGAACTTACATCAACTATTTAACTCAATCCTACAACAAGAAATCATTAATACTAAATGCAGAAATAGAAAGAAATAAAAACTAGAGATGCATGTGAATAAGCAGTGAAAATAAGGAAAGAAAATGATACAAAAGGGCTCTGAGGCTCTTGGGATGGCCAAGCTCAAGGGAAATTAGAGACCTATGGAGGAGAACAAGATTTAGAAGCTGAATATGACACCAATCTTCATTAGTTTCATCAATACAATGACATCCCTGCAAGAAAATACAATGGAGCTACAAAAATATGAGTTCTCTCCACAAGAACACTAATGAAAACCTCGCTCTAGAGGAAAATTCAGCTTGCTACTTATACAAAATGATTAGGAATCGTTCCTCATGAATGGAGGAAGTTTTCCCCACTAAAATCCCTTGATTAGTGGATCTGGTCCCCAATAATGGAATCTGCATTAAATGGCAAGGAACACATTCCTAGATTTTCTCAATCATTGGAGTTCCACAATCTGTGCCGTAATTCCATAATATCTTGTTGATTTATTATTTATTATTGATCCTCTTTTAGTAGGGAACAAGTCCCTAAATTATCTCTTCCTCCAAATCTTCATAATCTGCCCAATATTCTCATAATATTCCACAAAAATAAATAATATTAGGCACAAATATCCAATTATTCATAAACCTTCCTAATGAATATATTAAAGTTAAAAATAAAATATCTAATGCAGAAAGAGAGGTTTAATGTGTTGAAGGATGGTCATAGGCCTTAAATTATTGTTTAATTTAGAGGCATGGGCCTTAATTTATGTTTAATTTAGAGGCCCATCACTCAACGAGATCTACCTCTAGTCCAACTTGGCACTTACACCTTGTACCTCGATCATGCAGAAATCATCAAACTACAGATGCCAATATAAATGAACAACCATCAACCAAAATGCATGGGTACCCAATCACTGGTCTGCTAGGAAGTTCTTCATGTACATGATTCATCCCACTTCTTGATGAACTCCCTCTAAATATAAAATTTCACCTCATGGAGTCTAAAACCATTATGGTCCACCCAAGTGTATCCACATAATGCATGAAACAATTTTTTAGTGTCAAAGAACTCTCTAACAGAGGCTACTAAGCTAAACTAGACAAGAAACATCATGTCATTAGGGAATACATGACAAATGTGTATGCATCTCTACCGAGGTCTTACTACAGTATGTTATTTTCATGTTACATAGATCTAGATACAACACATTCCAACTTATGAGGATGTGAGGTACATCAAACATTTCAAGGACCACTATAAAACATCATATCAACACATGAGATGTATATTTCCTATGACTACAATGGGTGACTCATGGTCATGATTATTCTTTATTTCACACAAATTCACCTACATTTTCCCATATCAGTTATTACTCCAATATTTTCCAAAAAGTTCACACAATCACTGTCTTTGTCATACCTTATTTACTTCTCTCTCAACTGTAATATAATGATGGGAATATCAATCTCTCTGCTATGTCCCAGACCTTTTTGTCATTTATGTAGCACACTCACATACTGGGCATCATTGTCTCCATATTTGACATCTCAATTAATTATTATTTTGGATCCCTTAACTTCACCTATCATTTGTTAGATTAGCTAATTCTAACAAAATAACTATAACTATATTGAGTTAGCTAGACTTAATAAAGACATCAATATAGTCATCAAATATTCCAGAGACAATAATCATAAAATAAGTTCTCACATCTTCCCCATATATTATGATAGCCACTGATAGGTTGGTCATTACCTGTCAAGCTATCTCATCAGTGCAAGCTAGATTACCTTGGCCACTTAGCTTCCACCTGTATTCGAAATGCTTCATATCTCAACATAGTGCTTCTTGTTTTCTTGAGCAACGTTTGCACATGCTAGTTCTAACCAAAATCTTGCTCCATTGTCAAACTACCTCAGCGTGGATTTGGGCCAATGATTCCATAAAAACAAAACATATTTGAAAATTAGGGCTCTTCACCACATATTCCACAAATAATTTAGAGGGTAGTGGACAAAAAACAACCATTACATGCCAACCACAAACATTAAATATCTAAATTATTCTGCACCCACATAGCAGTGCTTTGACAGGCTCATTGGCTCAAGAAATCAGGATATATTCTTTAATTGTGCCATGTCGTTTATTAGCTTAACATAATCTTCTGAATGGGAATCAAATTACTAATAAATGATCCAAAGTAGTGTGCTTATTAGAATAATAGGCATCCATGCTCTTACAAGGGCTTGAAGTTACTTGCCAGAAAGTGTTATAAATCTGCAATGGGTTTTCAAGACAACCAATGTTAGAAGTTTGAAGTATGCATCCCAACCTTGGAATGGATATATTTTGCAGCTAAATTGAACTATAAACAAGCGAAAGAAAAACAAAAAAAATCATCACTCTTAAAGAAAAAATCTATAGAACAACAAACAAAGATTATTTGTTGCCAGCCTTTTGTAAGTTTCCTTATTCAGGACCAGCTATCATGGTATTAAGTTCATCTATGGCACAACTCATGTCCTTGGTTGTGACTTGATGGTTATTGTTTTTTGATTGAAAATCAAAGCAAGCACACTTTAGCAGATATCTCTATATATAAGAGATAAAATCCAATTATGAATCTTTGAAAAATAATATTATCAGCATATATAGCTCCTAGAATGTATCAAACATCACGGCTGATAAAAGGACAACAAAATATTCCCATGGTTAAAATCAGGACTGTTACTTACCATAACATGAAGGGCATATAGAATGTTGGATCCAACAACGTTTATGGTGCAATTTACAATCTCCAATTGTTTGGTATCCATGATGAAAAATAATTTGGGAAAAAAACTAGCCTTCTCAGGGGCCAATATTGTGATGAAAGCGTGGCCACCCAAAACAATGGATCCAAGAATCTTTAGACCTGGATATGATGATGTTACTGGAACTGAAGAAGGGATGTGAAAACCATGAGAATTTTCAGACATTGTGAATGATAATGGGCTTCCACTATGATGTGCTTCCAATTCTGATTGTTGGGCTTGCAAATCTTTCAAGGTGTCCTGGAGGGACTTAATGTAATCAATGGCCTTATCAACAATTCTTCCTTTGTCCACCCGAGAAAGAAATACTTCAGCAATTCAGTGTCTAGAAAGTTAGGTTTTATAATAACAACACAAAACAAAACTCTGCTACCTGAATCTAGCATGTTTGTACAGACATGAAAGTCTATTTTATACTCATTTGATTAGCTCATGGCCTATATTAGTATCTTGAACTGTTATTCGAGAAAACAATCATCAAGTACTACCTTTCAATGGAGGCCCTCAGGTAACAGAGACTTCAAAGTGTTAAACTCATCCTTCAGGATTTTTGTTTATTACTAGGTTTAGTTATTTTTCAGTTTTTTCCCATATGGAGAAGTTATTCAAGCTAACAATCTTCCTCTATTTTTTCAGATGTATAAATTCTTATGATTGATCAATAAATTTACATCATTCACCTTGGTGGAGTTATTCTCGGCCTGTCTGATAGTGGTATCAGAGCTTGGCTTAGAGGCATCTCTGTGAAAAAGCATCGCAAAGATTGCCAGCGTTTAGTGTTTTGGATTGGAGTCATTATGTGTTGGAACACTGCATGAGTATGGAGTGGAGACCCCAATTCCTGGAGTGATTTGGATCAGAGGTTGTTGGTAGAAGCGTCGGTGGCCTGTCTGAGCCATATCCATGCGCAGTAGAGTTGGTGGAGCAGTGGCGTTGATGAACATCATGTGACCCATTTCAGCCAAGAACGAAGGGGTTTTGAAACCATGAGTTTGGAGACTGTCCATCAAGACTTCGAAAATGTTTTCTTTAAACTATGTTTTTTGAAAACCCGCAAACCCGTTGATTATTTTCCTATATTTAAAAAAAAAAAAAAAAAAAAAAAAAAACAAAAAAAAAAAAAAAAAAACAACAACAACAACAACAACAAACAAACAAACAAACATTGTGGGGGTTTTGAAACCCATAACCACTATTAATTTTTTAACAACAACAACCACTATTTTTTATTTTTAGCAGCATCACACCTGTTGATTATGTTCAAAGACCATCATTCAGTGTTCACACGAAAGTTGGAATGGACAGATTGAGAAATTGTGTACTTGAACCGATTGATTTATTCTTGGAGGTATTAATCTATAAGTGAATTTTGTGGGTTGAAACTGAGTTTTTTTGCCTGTGATCAAAGCAGTTTTTTAGTAGTTTTGTAAAAGATGAATTCCTTGGTATCCTTAATTGGCATAGTTCTGTCCAGAATGGAAAATTACCAGGAATGGTTAAGGAAGGTTAAAAATACACTTATTTTTAATGATCTGTGGGATGGAGTGCATGAAGGAAAAGAAGGGAATGCACTAGATCAGCTTTATGAGGAGAAACAATTAGCGATCTGGAAAAGTAAGGATAAGAACGCTTATGCCTTAATTTCCACTTCAATATCATAAGAGGTAACAAGATATATTGTTCAAAGTAAAACAACATATGATGCCATAACAAAATTAAAAGAGCTTTATGGTTCACATTCTGAATTGGAGATCATACAGTTATTGTTCTCGTTATTTAATATGGAAATGAAATATAATGATCCTTTAAAATAATCAATCATGAAAATGAATCTACTGGAGTTAAAGTTGATCTACAACTTATTTCCTTTATAGAAGCTCTTTACCCTAGTTATTCACACTACTTGGAATCTCTCCAAGCTAGTGGGCAATTAAAAGATTTTGATTTTGACAAATTAGTAGGGAAAATTGGAGAAAGAGAGAAGACTTTTGGCAAGAAAGAAACATTACATAATACTAATACTAAAATCCTATGTCTTGCTAAAAAAGACCAAAAGCCTCAAGAAGAATTTGTCAGAAATTCTAAGGGTAACCGAGGATGAGGTAGGAAGAATTATAGAGGTAGCGGGGTAGGAATATTCATAAACAAAGAAATTTTTGTGATAAAATAGTTGTAAAATGCTTTAGATGTGGTAAAATTGGACATACTGCTGCAAATTGTAGAATTCCCTGGGAGAAAATTAATGAAAGAAGAGAACAAATGCTTGAAAAGAAAGATCAATTAATTCTAGAAAAAGGACAGTCTTCTAAGAATGCACATTATATTGTTTCTCATTGTAATTTTCATATGGAAGATATATTTAGTACCTCTTTTTCTTCATCGCATGACAGTTGGATTTTAGACACAAGTATGACTTGTCATATGACCTTTAGAAGAGATTTGTTTGAATAATTCAGTGATAATATTTATCGAGTGGTGTACATTGGTTATAAGTCTCAAATAAAACCATTAGGGATTGGTTCTATTCAGTTAAAAATTCATGGACTTTCTAATTATACTTTGAATGATGTTCTTTACATTCCTCAGTTCCAAAGGAATTTATTATCTCTTGTACAAATAAGAAAACTAGGACATTTCATTCACATATTTGATGGTAAAGTAGAAATTCGAAGAGAATCTGACAATAAAACTGTAATGACTGGTGTGGAAGAAGATAAATGGTTGAAATTGAAAGGTATGTCGTTTGTTGCATTGAACACTAATTATTTGGTTCAGGAAAATTATACTTTCTCATCAGCATTATTGTGGCATGCACACTTCGATCATATTAATTATGAAAGTATTAGAATTATAAGATAGCACGGGATTAAAGGACATCCAACAATTCCAAGAAAATTGACCCCATGTAATGCTTGTATATTGGGCAAGCATCACAAATAGTCTTTTCATAATTCTACTTCTAGAGCTACAAGGAAATTAAGTCTCATACACTCTGATTTATGTGGACATGTGCCTATACCAACTGTGAATGGAAATAAATACATACTGACTTTTATTGATGATATTAGAAGATGTGTTCGGTTTATCTGCTTAAAGAAAAATCACAAGTTTTTGATGTGTTTAAAAAAAGTCATCTCTTGATTACAAATGAGGCTCAACTTAATATTGGTACTATAAGAACTGATAATGGGGGAGAATATACTTCACATGTTTTTGAAAAATATTTGCAAGAGAATGGCATCAAACACGAAACCACAATACCATATATTCCACAACAAAATGGTGTTGCAGAACGAATGAACAGAACATTGCTTAATATGGTAAGGTCAATGATGTTTTTTAAGAACGTAAAATTGATGTTTTGGGGAGAAGCAATGCATTTTGCAACATATATTAGAAATCATTGTCTTTCCTTTGTGATCAACAACAAAACTCCATATGAAATGTGGTATAATCGTCTTCCTGTTGTTAAACATTTAAAAAAAAATTGTTCTCAGTGTTATGCATTAATTCCTAAACATCAAAGAAATAAGTTGAGTGAAAGAAGCAGAAAATGTATATTTTTTGGGTATTATATGACTTCTAAGGCATACCGGTTGTATGATGAAGAAAAAGAAGTTTGTTTTGTCAAGAGATGTAATTTTTCTTGAATTTGATAAAGATTCCCTCACTGTTGATAGGCAACTTAATCAGATATAAAAGTTTGTACATCAAAAGTTTTATTATGATAAGATAATATTCTTCCACATCCTAAAGGGGGATTCCTATATTAGATCAGTTTGTGCATTTTCCTTCTCTCAAAAATGATAATTCTGTTGCCGAAGAGAAATTGGTTGATTTTTCTTCTAGAGAGAAATTGGTTGATGAAAATGTTTCTACAGAGATGACAGGGACAGAGACGGAAAGAACTAAGACATATGAAGAAGATGAGAAACTTTCTACACAACCTTTGTGAATATCAACTCGTATTCGAAAATTTCCAAATAAATATGATGAGTTTAAGACAGGAAGTTCCTCAGGTAACTATTCTCATTGTGAATTTAATTTTTCTGTGGATTGTGAACCTACTTGTTTTGAAGAAGCTCCTATTTATGGTTAGTATAAAGATGCAACGCAAAAGGAACATGATGCTCTTATAAAAAATGACACATGGAGGCTGGTGGATCCTCCTATTGGCATGAAACCTATTGGTTGCAAATGGATTTATAAAACTAAGTATTAAGCTTATGGTTCACTTGATAAGCACAAGGCAAGACTTGTAGCAAAGGGATATGCACAGAAGAGGGTATTGACTATACAAAGACATTTTCTCCTATAGCTGAATGGGGTACTATTAGATCTCTATTTTCTATTGCAGCTAAGAAATAATGGAAAATTCATCATATGGATGTCAAAAATTCTTTTTTAAATTGAGATTTGAAAGAAGATGTTTACATGTTTCAGCCATAAGGTTTTTCAGTTAAAGAGAAAGAACAAAAAGTTTGCAAACTAATGAATTCTTTGTATGGATTGAAACAAGTGTCGGGAGCATGGTATGAGAAACTAACTGAACATCTTCTTAAGTTAATGTTAGAATATTAAATATTACGAAGCAATGGAACACATAAAATATTGCAGAAATATAAACACAGAAAACGCACAAAACAAGAGAGACACAGATATACGTGGTTCACCCAGTTTGGGCTACGTCCACCCCGAACAGCCAGTCCTTCCTTTCTATTATCCATCAAAATGAAGAGACACAACCTACAGCAAATTCGCTATAATATCCTTTGTCTTCTCTCCTAGTCTCACCTCTCTGTTTCTCGCTCACACAGAATACACATCTATCTCACAGCCTCAAATACAATGCCCTCATACAAAGAGAGGGTTTGCCTTCTAGGGAAAAAAACCATAAACTAAACATAAGTTCTTGATGAAGCCCAGGCCTCTCCCAGGCCACTTCTACCAGGATCCTCTACAACCGTGCGCATAAAAGCTTACTCCATGATGATTTATAAAAACAAACCAACAAAATGCTTATTACAACACTGACTTCCGTGAAGCGATATTCAATAGGCGGACTTGCAGATATATCTACGCTATATATATACCATAGTATATTCTCTCTTCAATTGATATTGCACTGGTTATGGGATGGCCCTTATTATAAACATAACTCGTATATGTATATGAGCTTAATTTACCATGGACACGTATATATGTATCGAACGCCCTTTTTATGCCAATAGCAGCATATCATTAACGAATCTTCAATCGCTGCATACAATAGAGATATGGCCGAGAGTTATAAACAGTTATACCTGATGCTCTAGCTGTTCTCGGTCCACCTACGACGGGTCTGATAGAGTGATAACCTCTGGAGTATTGAATCCCTTTGTTTAAAAAGAAGTCTTTGCGCTGTGAAAAATGAGAGAAAGGGGAAGGTAGATTAATGGATGCTTCGATCTGGTTCGATATAATGCCATCTTTGCGTTATGTTCGCACATCTCAAGAAGGACCTTTTTCACGCATACCTACGGCATCTCGTGTATATATATCAATCGCTCAGCTAAGGTTACAGGCGGAAATTGTATCAGCGCACAGGTTCAATGATTATAGATTGCTAGCTATATAGCGTTGTCTCGATGCGGCTTCCGGTATAATCACAATAGCTCATCCAATCAATGGCAATATAGCTAGCATTTGATGTGTCGTCGGTTCCAACTTTCGCAAGCCGATGGATGTGCAGCTCTGCCCTGTAATCGAAGGCTCAAATATAATATCCGCTGACTGTATATCCGCGCCTTTATGCAGTTGGGCCGATGCAGATACAACTCGGACAGCTTTCCATCATAACAATTGATCACTTGCATTAGTACGAATCATGCCAATCATAACAACTAGAGCATACGCATAATTGCTACATTAAGCCAAAAGGCAAACTAATTCAATGATCATTCTACAGCATGTACGCATGAGGAAACAAATAAAACCCATATACAACATTGACTTCTGCCATCATGTACAGAACCATCTCAGAATTCCTTAAACACAAACACATCCATATCAATTGAATTCAAATACTCATATTTACATAAAACAAGCATTCATACAGAACTTGCTCTTCATGGCCAGATATGCAAATCTATGGCCCTTTTACAACTGCCTGAAGGCTCCCAAGGAGAACTTCCCACACTCACTCCTCACACTTACTCTCTATTTTTCTCTCCAAAACCCCTTCCTATTTAAAAATCATTAAATTAATTGCTCAATCCTTTAAAATCCTCAACAACCCCTAAATCTCTCAACATCCCCAAAGGATAGGTGTTTATCCCTATAATCCTTCAATTCATTAAATTTCCTCATATCCTTTTATTACTAAAAGGATATTTACATAAATCCTCACCTTCTCCTATTTAATTCAAATTAATTAATAAAATATTAAAAATCATCACACCCCATATTTACAAATTATTATCATCACACCCCATATTTACAAATGGAGAAAAAGGTCTTGATGCTCCTGCATCAGACTCCCCATGTAAGAAAATTCATGACCACCTGGTCATAAGTCTAGATATCTCCTCCTGGATCCCACATTTTATTTTGTAATCCTTCCGTGCTTGTCGAT
>APFE030230898.1:82533-99141 GCA_000404065.3 Pinus taeda
GGTCATAAGTCTAGATATCTCCTCCTGGATCCCAAATTTTATTTTGTAATCCTTCCGTGCTTGTCGATTGCTTCACTGCTGTTGTCATCTGCTGTTGTCTTCCAGGTTTCCATATTTTGTGCTGTAGTGCTCCACTTGCTCTGCTCTTGCAATCTTTCACTGTCATTCCCTTGTTTTCGCTCTTCTTTCTTTCAGCTGTCTTTCTCTGGGATGTCTTTATCATTAACCTCCTTATCAACTCAATTTCTTTGTCTAGTATGTCCTCTGTTTGCTGATTGTTTCCATCCCTTGATTGCTGAGCTCTCATTCTTGCTTGCTGTTCACTTGTTTTGATCACCTTTTCTGCTGCTGCTACTATAAATGTCGCCTCACATGTTACTCTAGCTTTCAATATGAATGTTGCGGCCTCCCAAACTTCCTTTCCCTCTGCAACATTCCTTTGCTCATCACCTGCAACTTCTTCCAAACCTGCAATCACACACAAATCATTAGTTTTAAAATCACAAGACCTTACGGTCTTGTTTGATGCTTCAGTCATCAAATCTTCGGGCTGCTTTGAATCATTCATATGATTCAACTCCTCTAGCTCTTCATCACTTTCAAAAATTAATGGTCCACTCTCTGGGTAACATATCGAAACTTCAACATCTTCCTTTTGCTGTAGCTCAACTGTTTCGAGCTTCTCTATCCTCTGCCTTGCATCTATAACTTGTTCAAGTTCCCTTAGTTCCTTTATCAACTGCAAATTTACGTGATGATTCCACTTCTCTTGTAGTCTCTGCCACCTCACCTTCTTTCTCATGACATAACCACGCTTCTGGTCTTCCTTATTTCTCTGCAACATCTCCATTAACACCTCAAGCTGAACTTCTATCTCAGCCTTCTCCCTCTCATATTCCTCTTTGCTTAACTTTCTATGTATGCCAATTGCCTTGGCATCCTCCTCCTTTTGTCCTTTGCTGTGGTTTATTTCAGAACCTTTGTGACGACTGTCACTAGTCATCATCCTTTCCATCTCTATGAGTTCCTCACTCACTTTACTATGAGTTGTACTAAAGCCTCTTCAGCAGCACGTCCTGTCCTACTGCCACTTACCTCACCAAGCTCTCTTCACTCAGTCTTTTGGCAAGCAATTGGTTCTCAATCTCCGGAACCTCCTTTGAGCACTTCTCTTTGCTCTTCCTGGCTTCAACTCATCTCCCTGTTCACAACTGTCTTCCTTATCCAATCTCTATTGGATTTCCTCAAGGTTCTGCCACCTCTATGTTTCACCTAGAAACTTTCACCAGCTTCCTTTATATGTTAGTTGCAATAATATTTCAATGCAAAGACTACAATATTCTATTCTTCAAAAACATATCATCTTACCAAAAATTGACAAAGCCTAGAGCCTAGCCTGCAATACCAGGATCTTCAAATTACCATGCTTCAAAGAATGCATAATCAGCAAATTCCCAAACTTCAAAGCAAATTCCCAAACTTCAAACATCAATCACTGGCAAATTCATCTTTCTCCCATTTCAACATGCAGAAGCTTTCTTTCATATTTATGGTTATGAAACCTTTTCACAATAATCATTTCTCAAACATCAAATTATTTATCAATCAAATTTTAGGTGCTTCATAACACCAGAACTATGCCTTAAGTCCCTCATTCATTTCTTCACCAACATACCATCACAAATTCTTTCCCATGTGTTGGATTCAGTTAAATGCGCCCTTGAGTTATCTTAACAGCTTAACAAAGTTATTCAAATCCCAATTTGGAAGTCAACCAACTAAATTGCGCCCTTCAATTTGCCATAGTCTTCATCATTATCATAATGGAACTCCATTAACCCAATGCATTACAATTTTTCCATGTTTACAAATTTCATTGCAAATTAACAACATTCTTTGGATTTAAAATTTCCATCTATATAAGCGTCTTACTCCCGGTTGAGGACCACATAATGAATCCAGTTTTCATACCTTTATATCTGCGTTTTTTGACCAGAAATGAACTCTATTCCTCAACGCAGATTAGCCTTTTTTCTTGTATGGAGATTCACTGATCAAAATCGATTTATGAAATCGGTCTTTCACAGAGTCTGCTGCTCTGTCGGCGCCTATAAACAACAATCTGCTCATGTGATTTAACTTACCTCCACGATCTCATCTGATCTTGTCCTTCCAATCTTCTGGCTTTATCTGGCAAACTACAGCTGTCAGCGATAATTCATTCTTTGCGGAATTTCTTCTTTGCTGCAACCATCAATCCTCAATCCATTTATTTGTCAGTAAAACTCAATTAAAATTAACCAAATACAATATCTGCACGATTCTTCCTTCATTCAGCTGCATTTTGGTTGCTTGACTGTCACATTAGAATCTGATCTTCATTTCAACAGAGCCAAGCTCTGATACCACCTGATGAAGCCCAGGCCTCTCCCAGGCCACTTCTACCAGGATCCTCTACAACCGTGTGCATAAAAGCTTACTCCATGATGATTTATAAAAACAAACCAACAAAATGCTTATTACAACACTGACTTCCGTGAAGCGATATTCAATAGGCGGACTTGCAGATATATCTACGCTATATATATACCATAGTATATTCTCTCTTCAATTGATATTGCGCTGGTTATGGGATGGCCCTTATTATAAACATAACTCGTATATGTATATGAGCTTAATTTACCATGGACACGTATATATGTATCGAACGCCCTTTTTATGCCAACAGCAGCATATCATTAACGAATCTTCAATGGCTGCATACAATAGAGATATGGCCGAGAGTTATAAACAGTTATACCTGATGCTCCAGCTGTTCTCGGTCCACCTACGACGGGTCTGATAGAGTGATAACCTCTGGAGTACTGAATCCCTTTGTTTAAAAAGAAGTCTCTACGCTGTGAAAAATGAGATAAAGGGGAAGGTAGATTAATGGATGCTTCGATCTGGTTCGATATAATGCCATCTTTGCGTTTTGTTCGCACAGCTCAAGAAGGACCTTTTTCACGCATACCTACGGCATCTCGTGTATATATATCAGTCGCTCAGCTAAGTTTATAGGCGGAAATTGTATCAGCGCACAGGTTCAATGATTATAGATTGCTAGCTATATAGCGCTGTCTCAATGCGGCTTCCGGTATAATCACAATAGCTCATCCAATCAATGGCAATACTCTTGTATGCAGCATTTGATGTGTCGCCGGTTCCAACTTTCACAGGCCGATGGATGTGCAGCTCCGCCCTGTAATCGAAGGCTCAAATATAATATCCGCTGACTGTATATCCGCGCCTCTATGCAGTTGGGCTGATGCAGATACAACTCGGACAGCTTTCCATCATAACAATTGATCACTTGCATTAGTACGAATCATGCCAATCATAACAACCAGAGCATACGCATAATTGCTACATTAAGCCAAAAGGAAAACTAATTCAATGATCATTCTACAGCATGTACGCATGAGGAAACAAATAAAACCCATATACAACATCGACTTCTGCCATCATGTACAGAACCATCTCAGAATTCCTTAAACACAAACATATCCATATCAATTGAATTCAAATACTCATATTTACATAAAACAAGCATTCATACAGAACTTGCTCTTCATGGCCAGATATGCAAATCTATGGCCCTTTTACAATTGCCTGAAGGCTCCCAATGAGAACTTCCCACACTCACTCCTCACACTTACTCTCTATTTTTCTCTCCAAAACCCCTTCCTATTTAAAAATCATTAAATTAATTGCTCAATCCCTTAAAATCCTCAACAACCCCTAAATCTCTCAACATCCCTAAAGGATAGGTGTTTATCCCTAAAATCCTTCAATTCATTAAATTTCCTCATATCCTTTTATTACTAAAAGGATATTTACATAAATCCTCACCTTCTCCTATTTAATTCAAATTAATTAATAAAATATTAAAATTCATCACACCCCATATTTACAAATTAATATTATCACACCCCATATTTACAAATGGAGAAAAAGGTCTTGATGCTCCTGCATCAGTTCTACAATCAGATCATCCGCCTAATGAACGGCCCAGATTGACTAGAAATTACTATACTTTTGCAAGGCAATTTTACAGCTGTTTTTAGCTTCGGGGGCAGCAGAGCCCCCCCCTGGACCCCCCCTGCAGCGAATATTTTACGGGCGGTGTTGCCGCCCCCATTTTGAACTGGGGTCTAATGTGGCGGTACTTTTGAATATAGAAGATAATCAGGCTCCACACCCAACATGGTGGTGGAATATTTCCTCTCAGCCTTGGAGAGCCTCCTGCTTGCAAATGCTATAGGATGGTCCAATTCTCCATCCTTAGCCTGTGTCAATACTGCTCCCAGTGCTATACATGATGCATCTACATGTACATGAAACTCCTTCTTCCAATCTGGGAAGACTAAAATCGACTTGGTGACCATTTTTCCTTTCAGCACATCCAAGCTTCTCTAACTATCCTCATTCCTACAAAACATGACGTCCTTTTTCAACAGTTTCTCCATGGGAATGGTGATCTTGGCATAGCCCTTGATAAACTTCATGTATTACCTAGTATGTCCCAATGTTGTACTCAACTGTGTCACACTGCTCGGTGCCTCCAGATTAATTATCACTACAATCTTCATGAGATCTACCATCAATCCCTGACTACATACCACATGACCTAGTAGAGTCCCAAAAGGGACACAAAACAAACATTTCTTCAGATTGAGTGCAATCTAGTACCTTCGAAACGTATCTAACATTAAGTGAAAACTTTCCACATGACATTTTACCAACCCAAACAAGGTCTAGTCATTAAAGTTGAAGTCTTTGAATGCAGCAATGACTACGTGCGAAAAAAATTATAGGCACATTATTTAATCTGAAAGGCATTACGGTGTACTAAAACCATCCACATTCAGTCACAAAGGTCATCTTGCTTCTATCTTTAGGTGCAATTTTGATCTGATGGTACCCAAATAACCCATCAGTGAAGGAGTATGCTTCTTGGCCACATACATTATCCAATACCTCATCAGTGAATGGAGTCGGGAAAGGGTCATGCACACAAGTTTCATTCAACTTACTGAGATCTATGCATATCCTTATTTCATTCTTCTACTTCTTTTCATGTACCACCATTCAGCTCACCTAATCAGATTCTTCTATGGGCTCAATGATGCCTACCGCGAATATCTTATCTAACCCTAAGTGGACCTTCTCCTTATACTTTAGATTGAGACGGTAAGGTCTTTTCTTAACCCACTTCGCATCAGGTTTTAACATGATCTTCATAACGCCAAGGTCTCCTATTATCCCCTTTAACTCCATAAACTTGGTAGGAAACAAATCCTAGTATTCGCAGAGCAATTCAGATACCTTATCTACAATCACATCATCCTAGTAATCTCCAATCTTCATGAATTTTGGCTTCGTCTCCGTGCCAATATTTACCTATTTAGTTTTTAGCAGCGTGATTATATCAATATTCTCGATATGTGGTCCCTTGACCTCGTGGTGACCCTCGGTTTCAGGGATGTTAATATTTCGGGGGTCCTCATCTTCTTCTTCAACTGTCATGTTATAGCATTCCATTGCGTGGCTCAGCTGAGTAGTCCAATCACGTTGATTCAGATCCAAAGGACTATGCGGTATCCTAAAGATCACTGCTTTAACTTCCTATAGTGTTTCACCAATACAGTCAAACCTATCATCAAATTTGAACATCATTATGAACCCTTTCCACAAAATATCGCATTCTGTTGTGCCATGGCAGAGCTCTGTCTCCAAGTACTAGTTCATTGAGATGACATCGAAGGTGTGACAAAACAAGTGCACCAATTCAGGTTGGGGCTTCGCTCCATAGGCCTTAGCCCATTTTCCCAAGTGTTCATGTGGATCATCCTTCTCGTCATACGTGTCTGTCACCTTTACCTTCGGCTTCCCAAACCGTTCTCTCATCATCTCCTATACTCATGCCAATCATCAAAACTACCTTTGTGCATACCCCACCATCTCATGGGCATAGTGCATAGTGCCCAGTCCAAAGGTTGGAAGCACTGCTTCTCTAGTACTTCCCTCTCAAATCAATCCAAAAACACATCCACATCATTCAAGCCATCTTAAGTGGGCATATTTATACCTCTGACGACACACAGTGCAATGACTGGGTCATCATGTTACAGCTCAGCATAGTTACCTCATGTAACTGATTCTACCAGCGCTCTAATTCTTCGTCTGCGTTTGAGGTGAAGGAAATCTTGTGGTACAATGTAATTGACCCATCCACTGTCAAATTCACCCAATCTTGGTCTCTCACTGTTATCTTATATATGTAGTCCAAATCATCATTGCTTTGGTAATCGCGGACTGGTTTAGTGTAGTGCGATCCTTCTGCAAGATCTAGGGGTTCTATTACGTAAAGAGATTTCTTTTTAAATATCATCTTTGGCTTTTTTAAGTTGTTTACCCCATTCATGTCAGTAACCCAATCAATGCCAAGGAGTGCAGGCCTGGGGTTGTTGTCATCCACAATTTCTATTACTTCAAAATCAGCCAATGCGCTTGCGCTCTCAATATCTATAGTTACTCCCTGCAACCATCCCATGGGGATGATCTTCTACTAATTGCCCATCCTTAACTGAATCGGAGACCACTACAGTGTAGGTCTCCCCATCTACTCCTAAGTTTGCTTTAATAAAACATTCATGTCTAACCCTAGATCCAGAGTGACATGATCCATTTCATATTCTCCTATCTGCAAGGTGAGTCTCATCTCACATACTATCCTTGCCTTACGGTTACCAATCTCTCGTACCACGCGTGGTTCACCAGGAGTGGTTCCGATGCATCTATTTGTAAGTTCCTATAACCCCTTCACAGTGTTTCTATCATGTAGCAGCTTCATTCAGGTCTCTAAAAAGGTTGTAAGCATAGAAGGGTCCATTTCCTTAACAGGTTTATCCCGGTTCCTTGAGGTAGAGGCCTCAGTAAAGCTTTTCTTTGCTTCCATGAACATTTCACGTGTGCTCTCCAAATCAAATGCAGCCTCCTTCTCTGGAGATTTATGAACCCATGTGCTGTCTTCTGGTTGTTTCCCCTTATCATTGCCCATTGCAATTCCACTTTGGAGCACTATATTCACATTCGTATCTTCTTCACGAGGCTCAGCCCTCATCATCTGCAAGTTTTGAGTCAACTATGAAGGTAGCACCCCTTTTTCGCGTATCCTTACTATCAGTGTAGGACAATCCTCAGTCTCATGATCAAATTAAGTGCAGTATTTGCACGACTGACACATTGGGTTAGTGCAATCATGGGCATAGTGGCCTGGTCCTCCAAAATTGTAACATATCAATTGTCCCCAACCTTTGCCAGGTCCTCCTCCACCTTAGCCTTGTCCACACCCTTGAAAGTCTATCTACACCATTGCAACGCCTTGGTCAAGAGGTCATGTTTATTCTTGAACTCTATAGGTGGGTGTTCTATCCATCATCAATTCATAACTTCAGAAATTATGCTCATCATGCCCTACCAACCTACAAAAGTTTCAGAATAGTGGTTGCAGTGTTTGTACAAACTTCTCCAGCAAATGACAATTATCAGTCATATGTTTCCCTGTTACCTAACATATAGCGCACAACAACACAGGCCCCACACTCGACCCTGCCTGGGCTTCTGGCCTCAAAGACATTGGTCCTCGTCTTGCAATATAGTTCACAAATACCAGGCAATGGTCTTTGTCATGCCCTTGACCTTTACATTTCAAGCACCATACCTCTTCACATGCCTCTGGATGAACTGTTTTGTCCTACTTCAAACTTTGCATTCGAAGCAAAGGTTTTGCAACTGTGCATGGATCTGAAGAACCCCTAGATTTGGATATTGCATCAATGTTTCATGCAGTCTTATTGCAATCTCCAAGGCCTATGCCTGAGTCGTAATATTTTTTTGTGACGGCGGAACCCTTAGGTGAGGCAAGAGCGAAGCTACAAACAACTCGTGGTGTTGCTCATCTGTTAAATTCATATTAGCTTCGTGGATTTTACACTTCAATCTTTGATCCAACTCCCAAGGGGTCTCACCTAGTTTTGCCGCGATTTCCTCGAAACCCACAATCGACTGTGCCTCGGATTTAGGCCTTCTAAACTCTTTATTCAGCATGGTCTGGATCTCTACCAATGTAGCATTTGGGTTATCATTAGAGTACTTTATGTAGCAAGTTAGCCGATGATCCTCCAAAGCACTAACCAATGTTTCCTTCTTCATGTGATCATTTGTAATGCCCTGAGCTTCCCATACAACTTTTACGATGAACCAGAACTGGTTCAGGTCCTCAATTCCCAAGCCCTTAAACAAAGGAAGCTTCACTCAATTGACCATGTTGAACTATGGTGGATGCAGTGGTGGTGTGGGTGAAGTCGCAAGTGATGGTGGTGAAGGTGGAGGTGGTAGTCGCGGGAATCCTTGTTTTATCAATTGAACTGCACTTCACAGAGAAGCCTGCACTACTCCCTCTTCGTCACTCAAGGGAGGTGAAATTAGTGGGATATATGCAAGACACATTCTTCCTTCATTCCTATAAGTCTTTCCACTTTCCGTAGCTCCGAACATCAAGGTAGCTACAGAACCCGCTTTTTGCACAGTAACATCTTAATCCAAGTATTTAAATACTTCAAAGACTTACCTCGCGGACCTTTGAAAAAGCATTGCTCTGCCTCACTGTAACAGAATGCGGTATCGACCATGAATTTAGTCACAAATCCTCCTATGATATTATTGAGCCAATGATCGATAGCATAGGTGATCTTATCCTCAGAGGCTTCCATTCTCTGCACTAACTCTGTGATCCAGATAATAGGACCGTTAAGCCTCCACCTTCCTTGGCTATCTACTAGCTTCATGATCCACTCTTATAACTCAACTGGAAAGGAAAAAAAAATATTTTGTGGATTGCTATATACAGGTACCTATCTACCCATTGTTCCTTTGCCAGCCGCGGATTTTTGTTATCCTACCCCGTGAATTCGTGGATCTTTCTATCTAACCAGTCTTTGATCTCTTTCTTAGTTGGATTCTAGTGATATGACATCACACATCTCTCATGCATATTATGTTCCCGGCAACAAAACCATTTATTAGCTTTGTGGGCCCCAACCTAGGTTCAATGTTAGTCAGCCAAACAAATCCCTACACTGCTGGCCCTTTTGACACCAGCCCGTGGAGCGCAGATCGAAGTCTCACCCGAAGTAGTATGGGGGGATGTTGTAACCAAGTTTCTGCACCCTGAGATAGTTATGATGTTGGTTTATACCTCCTACTCCTGCCTTCACACAGGTGGCTAAGCTTTAGGGCTTATCGTTCTACCTTTTATCTCGCCCTTTAGTACCTCTGTGAATGCATACGATTGACCTTCAAGCAGCCCTAACTAGCGGTTTACTCACTTTCACGTTGCTTTGATGATGTATTGTATAGGTCCTTGAGATAGCTTAAGTGTTCTACTTATTCTACCAATCAATTACAATTATCGTCGTGTAAAATGATATTATTACTTGTGTTAAATTAACAAATATAATCACATAAATTCATGCATCAAATAAGCATTGTAATATAAAGCCAGATCGTAACGCAATATAATCAGATTCATTAACAGAGACTTAAATAAACAATAATTGCATAATACTTCTCTTTATTGATATCTTCCAGTTTAATTAAGACTCTATCCACCCTGCACACATAGCTGCATGGGTCCACGCACTCAGCTGCAAAGCCTCTACCTACGCTAAGACTATAGAACACTTAGAACTCGCTATCCAAAACTTCCAAAGCTACCTAGAGCTTACTTACTTAGCTCCTTTTTATATAATCCCATGGTCCATGAACAATGGGTAGATATTTGCAGCCAACTTAACACTTTACAAAATAAGGGTGGACAACCATTTATGACTCTTGACACCTTCGCACTTCGCAAGCACAAAATGTGGAGACTTTACAACTTTATTACAAAATTGTCCCAAAACATGGGCTTTTAGCCCCAACACTACTCTTGGGGGAACCCATTCCCAATAGTAGCCACGATGGCTGATAATTTTTATCAGTAAATTTTATAGAGATGTTTATTAAAGTCTCGATGATAACACTCTGACACTTAAAAAATAAAAAATACACTAAGGAAATCAATCAACAAGCACAGGGAAATGACCTTGTCTGATAAGAACCAATCACTGGAGATGGAACCTAGTATCACAATGAATAACAAAGGGAGCTAGCCAAATGTGCAGTTACGATTACTCTTAAGCTTCACCTAAACCTCAGATTAAGGGGCCAAGTACTCGTGAAGATGAGCACCCTCCCAAAAACTGAAGACAGAGTAGGTTCATCTATGTTAGGTACCAGGGAAGCCTGCTCCAGTCACCTTGTGTTCATCCCTAAAAGTATGGCCACTAAGGATACCTCAAATCACAGACACTACTAAGGCAGACATAGTTGCAGATAATACGTTGTGTGGTAAGGATACCTAAGTCCCCGACTCAGCTCTGATACCCCCGAATGGATCCCTGATACATAGAATACCCAAAGGAGATGTAAGAAAAGGTGAGCTATCTTCACTTATAGTCCGATGTTGTCTCGTATTTAGCTCCACTTTTACTAGAGTGGTCCATGACAGTATGAGTGCAGAAGTATTTCTCTCTTTAATGACACTAGTTTCTGTGTATGATTTTGGGTAGTTAGCTCACACTGCCTATCCAAAGATATTAGCCTAAAATAATGTGTGTTTACTCTAAAAAGAGTTGTTGATTGATTTTATTAGGCATATTTTAAATGTGCTTCATTAGAGTCTTCGGTAGGGGTGCTGATGTATGAAATTATATGGGACTCTGACTCAAATCATGCAAAAACAATGCTTGTAAATTTTCACCTTCGATGAATAAGTTACTTCTACAAAGGGAGATTCATTCATACATCAATATTTATACCATGCATCCTATTCAGTAAAACACTAGCATAACCGACAAAACTTCAATTCTCACTAACAACTATTGTAACCAAATAATGCAGATCTAACTAGCTAAGCAGAAAATAGTAAAAAATTTTGTATTTTTTCTTTAATGAAAACAAAAACTTTAAGAAGTAAAGCTATTTTCTTAAAAAAAAAATTGTTCAGGACATAGATTAGCCAAACAAGTGCAGCTGTAGATCCTAGATCAGTCTACAAGAATATTTCCCAACCCATGAGGTCACAAAGCAAGTTGTTTATCAAGAAATGGCTAACTAATGCTCTATACTATGGGCTACAGGGAGTTAGTTTCAGCACTAACACTCTGTTTGTGAGGGCACATTGATTTATAAAGCACTGTTTTCACTAGTAACCTGCGTTAGTGAGAAAAAGTACTCAAAAAATGGGCTTTGGGATCATATCTAGGGTTGAGCACTCAGAGAAGGGTGTTGTATGGTCCTGAGTGGTCGAAAAGGGAATGAAGAAGTACATGAAGGCCTGGAAGAAAGAGAGATCTAGGAACTTTCTCGGAAAAAACAGGAACTAAGTGTAGTCCCCAGTGGAGTTGCCAATTTTGCTATAGAGATTAATGAAAAGGTGTTTGGTGATGTAGAAACCCTGAAGGATCTGCCTAGGATCCTTGGCCAACAGTCATATTAGCTGCAACTGTCACAAAGATACAAGCATATATATTTTTAACGAATGAATATCAAAGTGAGAATGAATTATTACCATGAGTCTTAGTGTGGTGTTGCTAGAGAGCAATGCAACTAGGTGGAAGACACTTGAGCCCACTCCAAATCAAAACATGTACATATAAAAGACAAGTGTAATATCACAACATAAAACCTTGATGAGCAATACATGAACATATAAATACATCTAGTTGCATATAACTAAGTCACTCATGCTAAAGATATTGAATAAACATACAAACAAGTCATACTATCAACATTTGGGACTGGACAACACACCTGTAGTTCTATATTGATGTAGAAAGAGTGATTACAACCATCAGTTGCATCAGCTTTCCCTTACCCCTCCAGCTCCTCTCTCTCTCCCCCTTCTTAACCTCTTCTGATACCTTAATCTAAGACTCTACTCGACAGTCAAATAGGCAATCCTTTCAAATGGTTCAACCCTTTTCACAATGGTTGTAGCCTTGCATATATAGTATGTGAGGTTAGGGTTGCCAAGTGCTTCATGAGTTCCATTAGGAAAAAGCAGTGATGTTTGTAGGCCTTTATGCTCTTTCCCATTTGCATACTCCATTAGGAATTAGTAATTCCTTGAAACAGGTTGATTTTTGATGTTTGCCTTCTTTTATGAGTTGACATACGAGAGAATATAGGGATATTTTCTCAGTTAATTCTCTCCTTTGGCCCATAGAAGCTGATGTAGGGTCACTGAAGCTCTTCCTGAGGTAACAAGTAGAGTTACCCTAGGCACTAATGCACCCTTAGGCTTGTTGAGAAGCTTTATAAAGAAAGTTGATAGTGTTTAGATAGTGTTAGCTTGACAACGGGGCCTGTGAACTTGGTCATTCCTTTAGTCATCATGTCATTATCCTCTAAGATGATGAGGAGGTCATTTTCCTGTATAAAAATCTATTGTCTCGTACACACATCATTCGCAACAAATAAGAACTGATATGTATCTTCACTTCCTATACCCTTGAAAATTGGTATCTTTATTGAGTTCGACATGTTGAATGACGGTGATGGTGGTGGAGGTGTGGGCAAAGGTGTATGGTGTGGAGGCGAAGGTGGAGGTGGAGTGGATGGATGATGTATCCATATAAAACCATGTCTTATCCGTTGGACAACACTCTATGGTGAGGCCTATACTATTTCCTCGTCATTGCCTGAAGGAGGTCTAATCAACAAGCTATATTTAGGACCTCCTTTCTCTCTATTTCCAAATCTTTTTCCACATCGTGTATCTCCAAACATCAAGGCAATGGCATAACCTATTTCTCACACAAGACCATCTTAATCTAGGTATTCAAAGATCTCAAATACTTACCTCGCATTCCCTTGAAGAATCATCACTCTGCTTCATTGTATCTAACCAAGGTATCAACAACAAACTCTGTAACAAATCCTCCTATAATCCGATCGAGCCAGTGGTCAACATCCCACGTGAACTTGTCTTCAAAGGCTTCTAATCATCGTACCAACTCTGGAATCCACACCATTGGACCGTCAAGCTTCCACCTTCCTCGGTCATCTGCCAATTTAGCTGGCCACTTGTATAATTCGCTCGAGAAGGTGTAGAAGAAAATCTCTTATATTTCCATATACAAGTATCTGCCTAACCATTTCTCCTTTGATAGGTGTGGATTCTTGTTCTCTTGCATCATGAATTCATGAATCTTCCTATCCAACCACTTCTCAATTTCCTTCTTGGTCAAATTCCAATGATGCAACATCACACATCTCCTTCAAGAAGATCCTGGTCCTGGAAATTGTTGGATACCTATACCAATAGGTTTCATATTTCATGATTGGCAAATTCAAATACAAAATATGCTCTGCTTTGCTGATACAAAGATCACATATTTCCAAGGCAAGGCAAGGTGTGTACATGCCTTCATGTTTACTAAATTTTGATGGATGGTCCAACAGTCTAATCTGGATCATGCCATGTTTCAATTTTATGTTGTTGAATAGAGAAAGAAGTCTGTCCAAACTGTTAAATCTTGGCAGAACAATAGTTAGGTAGAGAAAACTAAGGCTCCCAACTACTTAATCTGGGGCCTTGGAAGCAATAAGGGTGGTGCTAGATAGGCAATCAAAAGAAAAAGCCAGTGGAAAAGAAAACGCACATAAGGGTCTGCAAGTCCAAGTGCACCCTCTAAGAAGAAACAAAAAATGCTAGGCAAGTAGATGGGTAGGTAGATGGGGTTGCAGAAATGGTGTTCCTTTCAAACTCAATCTTGCTGGTCAATACAAGGAAAGCAACACAATGGAGCATTTCTAACTTCCCTTTCTTCCTTGTTTTAGACTCATTACTAACATCCCTTGATCAGTTGTGTTCATGAAAGAAATTCAAGGTTTTATGTTGGTCCTTGTTTCCTTTAAGGGCCACATGTCTTGTGCAAAATTCTTTTCATTTTGATCTACTCCCTAAGCTAAGTTGTTTTCAAATAAACTTAGTGATATCTCCTTTTTCACCCTCTCCCTCCATATTACCCTTAACTTCTATTATCTAACTCCCTATGTCACCCTTCCCACTATTAACACCATGGTGTATACCCCAGGCATTCTATAAATATCCCCCCTTGGCATTATAGCCATATGATTCACTACTAGGGAATTAAATTGACATCTGGTTAGTTTAAGAACCCAAGCCTTACCTCTTTGTCTCCCTCAGAATTCATTTACCCATTCAACTCCCCATTTGCCTAAAGAACCTTGGAAAAAACCCATTTGCACCCTTTAAACCCGCTCAAAAGGCAAAAATATCATGAAAACCCACTTTTTCTGCCTTATCCTAAGTTTGGGGCCTATGTGCGCGTTTATACAAAATTACATCAAAAACCCATTTATCCAAAGATTTGAGCCATACACGATTTTGCAAAGAAATTCATTGAAAAAACCATTATTTGTGCCTTATCCTAAGTTTTGAACTATGCAGGACTTTATAAAGAAATACACGCAAAAACCATACAAACCCGTTAATATTTCTAAGGGTCTTGCCGGGCACAAATCCCGTGAAAAATAATTGTTTATTACCCGCCCGATGCCGTATCGTCTGGACAGCTTATTGGCCCGTCGACCGTCCAATCGGGCACTTTTCATCCAATGGTTGATGTGGATATCGGCCTAGCCCCGACGTCCAAAAGATATCGTCCGATATCTGTCAGAGGCTGACGTCAGGCCTCGGCCACGCGTCGCCCCCACAGCGTATCGGAGCCCCCTCTAACAGATTCCCTTCCGTATCATAAGCGGTGTGATATGATACCGCTGTGGTTTCCGGTTTTCCGCCAATCCACCTGCTAGCATCATTGCTACGTCACTGCCTGCATCATCGCTGCATCCGCGGCCCCGTCCACCATTGCTCCACTTGTCCACCACCTCACCACCACCGTGGACCACTCATAAGCTGCCACGTCACCTGATGACATCATGCTGATGTCATCCGACCCTGACCCACCCAATGACGTCATGCTGACGTCATCCGAAAAAGGAGCGAATGTCCCAAAAATCCATATTTTTGCCAATTTTTCGCGTTTTTTGCACTTTTTGCAAAAACCGTTGTTGCGCCTTCTGCATGCATTTTACGTCCAAATTTGCACCAACCTGCTGAACTCGACCCGGAGACCCTCGGCGCGCCTACCCACCTGCATTTGTGACCCTGACCATCAAGTTTACCAGGTATTTATCCCTGCAAATCTTCTCTGTGCCTGGTTTTGTCTGCAATAGCTGAAAATTCACTTAAGACATTGAAAAATGCATAATTCACCGACAAATTCCCTGCACCCAGTTCCGATTGGAAATTGAACGGTCGAAATTCACTAGCTGAGCCTGGTTTAACAAAACCTTTCACTAAAACCTGCATCCCGTTCGCGCAGTTGTGAACAGGAAATCCGAAACTTACACCTAATTATTGTGAAAGCTCTGTTAAAGTCAAGTATTTGCCTTCTCAAGTGACTGTGTGCAGTATTTCAATTGATGCAAGTTCACCCTATCGTACTCTATTTCTCAATTCACCTCTTTGTCCAAGCAATACTCTTTTATGTTACTCAGCACAAGTAACACTAATTTGCATACAAAACAGAGTTCTTAAGTAACCATGGAGACTCCAGTAGCACCTGTGGCCCTCAATGTTGCCCCTTTGAATGCCCCTCAGAGAGAATTGGAGTGGCAGCCTTTAGCAGACTTGGATTATCAAATCTCAGAGGACTCCCTAACACATAGCAGGTTCCACCTCCATCTTCTGAATGAATTAAAGGCCAAGCATGTAGCTGGAACAGATATATTGGGCATTTGGGATTCCTTCCTCCCAATCTTCAAGCTTCCTCAGGTCAACCAATTCCCTGACCTAATTCACCTATGTGCTATATGTTATGATCCTACTCAGAGAGCTGTGCTTGACCCTTCAGGCTCAGTTGTGTTCTACATCACTCCTGAGGCCATCAGAGAGATGCTGCAATTCAAGACTGAGAAGAAATTGGTCCCCTTGTCTTTGCTTGATCTGATAAACCAAGGAGCTAAAATATTGACAGATGCTCAGATCACAAAGCTGAACCAACTATTTATTAACTCTGATACTGTGCAATACCCTCCTATTTTTGCTGGTTACCTCAACCCATTGGGCAGAGACCTTGCAGATATGATCAGTCCCATCCTGGGTTATAAATCGGTTGAGTATATTGATGAAACTATACTGGTAATGATGCTCATGTTTTCCCCTAGCAAAGCTCCAATCTGCTATGACTATGCCACCTACATATCATACAAAATGCATGAGTAGTTTATGAACCTATCAAGAGAAAAGGTGTTCAGATACACCTCCTACATCTACCACCTAATTTTATACTATCAACATGAGAAATTTTCCTTTATTGTGAAAAGAGTGGATGCACAAGGTAATCCAAGGTCAGTAGTGTACTGGAGCTC